>JANTCA010055616.1:0-17344 GCA_024741275.1 Chironex yamaguchii
TAGATAGATAGATAGATAGATAGATAGATAGATAGATAGATAGATAGATAGATGGATAGATAGATAAATAGATGGATGGATAAATGGGTAGATGGGTAGATGGATGGATGGATAGATGGATGGATTTGTAGATGAACAAACAGATAAGCTGATCGGTGGAAGAATGGGCCCGTGAATGGATTCGTTCAAAGTATATATTGATCTGTGATTACATAAATGAATTTTTACTATCCTGACCAGTCTGTTCAATGGTTAATCCACTTATTGAGTGTTTTAGTATGTTTAAGCCAAAATGCTGCAAAGTACCTTTTCCAGTGGTTCTTTGCCTGTTTTTGAAAGCTGTTGCCGTGTACGAAAAGATTTTTTAATTTAATGAAGATCCCTATCTTAAGAACGCAATAGTGACTGATGAAGCTTTACACATATAAACATTCATATTTTGTTCAAGTTTTTTTGAGTATATAGCGTATTAATGGGATTAATTAGTTAGTTTACCACGCATATTAAAATGGATATGCGGCTTAAGCCAAAAAGCACGATCTTGTGAAAAAGAAGATAGCAAGGTAAGAGACCCGTAATCGTTAGCAAAAGTATATGAATAACAAAGGTTATAGTTTTAGCTCGAAATCGCTAGCATAGCATACCTGCACCCTTAATAACCAAAAAATGCAAGTACATTCCATGCATGAAAACAAATAACTCAATAGTAGGAAATATAGATACTTAAGTCAATCTAGTGCGTTTTTTCGAAAAGCAGTAACCATTTTGTGCAGTGAGATTTCATTTGGATGGATTCTGATGTCTGTCAAGTTATAATGTTGACATAATACCACCCTGTCGAGTTCTATATCAAACAAGCGATAATATACGAATGACGTTACGATCATTATGAATTATATGCATTAAATACTTGGCCATACATGCCGAAATGATAGAGTATATGTGCCAGCAGGGTAATTGCAAGGGAAGCTATGAGGAAGTTACATTTTAGTACCTACCTAGATTTATCGTTATGTGTTTAAGATGTAGATTGTCAGAAAATTAATATATTGTTAACGTTTAGAATAAATTCTCTTTGAAACTCTTTCTAGGTAGGTTTGGATGCAGACAGTAACAAAAATCTTATAATATGGACAAAAGATACTAATATTACCCCAGCACCACCATCAACACTCACTATACACTGTCATGGGTACAGCATTTAGTTTGTTGGGGTGTATATAGAAAAGCTACACATCAGTGATGTTTAACTAGATAAGATAATAAGTGACAATTGGCTTCTGGTTCATAAAAATTGGCACCAAAAGGTACAGAAAAAGCACTACTTTATAAGGTTGATTTTTATATAGTTGTGCTTGTGTCTCTTATTTGTTAACTGTCTAGCCAAAATGAAGTCACGTGCATTCTTGGTCATAGTTTAATAGGTCACCAGCTATGAGGACAACATGTTGATTGATGTCCCAGAAAACCAAAGAGAGATATTTCACTAGTAATTTCGCTGAAAGACTGACCTGCCTAAAAGTACCATAAATAGATTGTTATTGAACATGAAATTCTAACGTAATTATAGGAAGTCAAAGATTGGCTTTCGAAATGGTTGTAAGCTCTCTTTAACTAAATTATACCAGATTTTAAGGGTTGAGTAATGTCATGAACGTCTGGAACAGACATTTTAAGGAGAAAATATGCTGGAAACCATTGATATACACCATTGATAATGAAACGAGCTAAAAGGATTTGCATTACTTTGTCTGGCAATAATGTAGTGGTATAGGAATTTCTAGCATTTCGAACTAAGGAGAGGTAGTGTGGATACCATCTACTTGAACAAGTTGGAAAATATAGACATCTACATGCAGGAATAATACGTACGTTTTTAGGAGGGTATGATTAGAGGAAGACAATGGGCAACGATTGTATGACGACTGTAGTAAGAATTCCACCGTTCAAAATATGTTTTGGGAGGGGATAAATCCCCAACCCGTAATAAAATTCAGACTACAGTAATGATCTTTATCTCTGATTTAAAAGATCTATCTAAGTTTAATTACTTTTCCCTTGTTACTAGTCTACTGCCTTATTTTCATGGATGGATAATATTTGTTGTATATTTGGGTATCTGATGATTTACAAGAATTATAGCAGGTCCACAAGTTTTATGTAAATTGCTTACGACATCTACTCGAGAAACAATGCCCTTGACAAGTCATTTATATGTATAGTACTGTAGTACACATTTGAATAAGTGAGCGCAAGATAGGTTTTTAGATTAAAATTAGCACTAATAGTTAAGGTATCTCAAATGAAACTAAAAGCACAAAAATTGAAAGATAAAAATAGTCAATATTATATAATAATTATATTAGATTATATAATATAATTTTTCTAAAGAAGAATTATTCGAAACAATAAAACGTGTTTATTTCTTGAAATTTATATATATTTAATAAACATGGATGATTGAGCTCTTGACAGATATATATAGATATATTTTTTGTTTATAAGAGAGTGCTTTGTTAGAACTCATATAGGCAAAAACTCAAGAAATTTTTAATATTGGCTGTTAGACTACTAGAAAACTATTTATCTCAATAATTAAATCATGTGCACTCAACAGGAAAAATAAAAAACGCTATCTGTATTACCCTGTTGTATGAGATAAGGCTGTGCTCTATCAACACCAAACTATAATCAAATCGGTTTTAAATCACTGAACCAATATTGTGATTATGAAAAAGAAAAAATTGTTTTTTTAAACGCGTAAAGAGTGCAAATAATTATAACGTGTATTTGTTTTCGAATATTCATTTTTACATCTTCTGACATCACTATTACCCAATATTTACTGATGCTTAGTTTTATTTCAAAGAAATACCAAGAAAGATTTAAGCTGTGGCTAACTTGTTTTGAGAACTCAAACTTGGTCGAAAACATTTTCAGTACTAAGACGTAGCCAAAATTCCCTATAAAATGCGTGTATTGAAAATAAACACGAGGGACCAGTATGAAGGGGTCACTCTCCATATGAGCATAAACTGGGTCCTAGTCTGGTCTTAACAAGTTTGTTTAGATTCAAAGGTAAATGACTGATTCTATTGCGTCCTCAATTTAAGATAATGTGCTTTAGAGTGTTATCAAAATATTGCAGTATTGTAAAAGAGTGTATTGTAAATTTTATGTGCATTTGCATTTTTGTGATCGAAGAGGCACCTAAACCTCACTATGTTACAAATATTTTGTAAGGTCTAAGGCTGACTATGTGGTCATTACTCCGTATTAGCACAAACTGGGTCCTAGTTTGGTCTTAACAAGTTTGTTTAGATTCAAAGGTAAATGACTGATTCTATTGCGTACTCAATTTAAGATAATGTGCTTTAAAGTGTTATCAAAATATTGTAGTATTGTAAAAGGGTGTATTGTAAATTTTATGTGCATTTGCATTTCTATGATCGAAGAGGCACGTAAACCTCACTATGTTGCAAATATTTTGTAAGGTCTAAGGCTGACTTTGTGGTCATTGCTCCATACATGGTCCTGGGTATTGTTGCATATGTATCATGGGTTGTTTTGAATGTCCACCATTTGGCCTCAGGAACCACGCTGTAATTCGTCTTCTGCAGTACAGCCAAGATCTATCATCATTCTTTTACTTATAAAGATTCAGTCTATCAATTTATTAATGTGAATCCTCTTTTCATATGAGCTGACAAATAAGAGCAATTAGCTTAGCAAGAATAAAGAAGACTAGAAATTCTAAAGACATTAATTTGTCGACATTAAGAGAGAGAGAGACGTTTTACATTTAAAACTTGTCACTGCTTTATAAAAGTGTCTCATGTTGTTTACAGTCGAGACAAGCCGGGACGCTATTTTTGTCATAACTTCGTTGCCTCCAAGCGCAAAGGAGAGGAAAAACAATGTTTATTTTCGTCTCCGCAGTTCTGTATCGAATGTTTTGTTAACAAGAAGTGGAAAGGATGTTATTATGTAGACTTCTCTCTGCGTAGCGACATGAGTTTTTCCGCCATAATACTTTTAAAAGTACGGTCACGACAACTAACTGTGCAACTCCTCATAAATTATAACCAAAAATCGAGAATTTCTTTACTGGTTGGCTCATAGTTAAATTGTATTCTAATAAAATCATTCAAATATGTACATGGTTTTAGATTTCAGCAAAAACTTTCCTATTTGATATTCTTTGAAATACTTATTTGGTCTACGTAAACACGACATCTGACAGTCTTCTTAGGAAGTTCATTGTCTGACATTCATGTGAATGCTACTTACTCCCGGATATCTCTTGTCAATAACATATTTACAAACACTCAATGTACCTTCGGATTCACAACAACCCCTCTGCAGAACATTCGTCATTTTAAAATGAATTGGTTAGTCTTCATGGAATGTAGCTGTTTTTGTACGAGTATAACTTACCATGCCTCTTTATTTTCAACTGAATATCATTTTCTGACTTACTCTCTATATATTGCTGTCAACATATCATTAATGCCTACCCTCTCATAACTCAATAATTAATTTTCACATGGTCAAAGGCTATTAAAACGCAACGTAATACAAATCAAATTAGTTTTATATATAAGCTGAAGTATTTGACGATTCAATTTCACTAATGCAACTGAAAGTCCTGCACATGATCCCATAAAGTAAACTATAGGTTTGTTGACCCATTTTTTTCTGCATTAGTACTTGTTTTAAAGTTTATCGTATATTACACAACATATTCACTGATGGCAGAGCTTCTTGCTCCCAACTAAATGATGTAATCTGACAACCTCCTGTGCATTCGAGTCTCTGTTTTCATAATTGATCGATCACCCGAGGTTGCTTTGGTGCATACACTCACTTAGATTTGGGTCTTCATTAAGCAATTCAGTCTTCATATTTACACTTCTTTAAATTTTGTGCTGTTGTCTTCGTGCAAAGCACCCACGACCAATTTTGTCACCGTATCTACAATTACCCAGAGTTTTTTCCGTTGCTTTTGTACACTGCGCTCAGTTGCAATTGAGTCTTCATTTATTCAGTTGCTCGTATTATGTTCCCTTACGTTGTTCAACGCTTGAGACATGGTTACACTTGGTCATTTTTGTCGGAACATCTCCTGTTCACTATGTTGAGTTACAACTGACTCAGTGCTACATTATTCGCTTCTGCTCTGCTTTTGTGGTATATCTTTCATGCAATATGCTTTATAAATTACACGCTATGGCAAGTATCTTGTGTCATGTTTTTCAAGTAGGTTGAGATTTTGTTTCTGATTCTGCTCTAAAACAAACTGATGACTGTCATATACGAAATTAACAACTCAGTGTTTTTGCTCACTTTTGCTTAAATAACAATTCTGTACTTTCATTTGTGCTCAGAATGATTCCTCCTGTGGTAGTTAGTAACTGTGGCAATACAGTATCACTAGAAATTGTCAGCCACCGAGTCCAAGATGGCAAACAAACTTTTTTATTCTAAACCATTCATTTGATTGCTTTTTTATTCGAATGGCAAGACATTGATGATCAACTGGTTTAATTTTATTGAGTTTTAACCTCTTTCATTTTTTATGTCAGCAATTTGTTTTACTATAAGTCAGGGCTGATAATGTAGACTAACCAACCACTTCTAGCTTAAATTAATCGTAAAACCATTTCTCGAAATAACGGAATGCCAAGAACTGTTTATTCACTAACAGTTGTGGTACAAGCGACTTCTGCAGAATCTCTCTTTCTTTTAGCATTATCTAAGGGTTGTCTGCTTTTCAATTAAGATATAGTTAAGTAACGTATGCTGCTTGTCACGTAGAGAGAAACGGTTTTTTCGGTGATTTCCTCACGAAAATAGATAAAACAGTTTCGTCGGTTCTCATATAATATTCCTTTTCAAAGGACCTAACTCTCATTTTACGATAAGTTACTACGCTATATTTAATTAGACCTTGTCTCGAAAACCTATGGCTGGAAGTATATTGATAATTCGTTGCCTTTGTGTCATTGCTTATTTCATAACCGGAAAACAATGCAGTTTGCTTTCAATGCGATTTTACAAAGTACAAAGCATTTTCCTGTCAATCACGACCGTACGTTTTCTCTATAATACACAGGCAGTGCTCTTGTTTCATACGATACACAACTACTGTCTGAATTGGCAAATATCAAGCAATTAAGCAAACAACACGAGGTTGTAAAGGAAACAGGGAGAGAATCATCTCGTTTAAACTCTTTTTGAAGCTTTACTACAAAATTTCCTCTACTATAAATGAATGAACGTGGTCTTCTGTAACACAGTGTGGGACTAACAGTAAGCATCTCTTTCTACTTTTGAATTTTAGAGAAGAGACTTCGTCAATCGGAATCATGTTTTCTACGTATATTTTGGCATTACTGTATGTTCCAATGTGTCTGTGTGGACCATTTATCAAAGATATCAATATGTGGAAAAGCAAATCTGCGTTCCGCGACCATGTTACGGAATCTGGTAAAAGCAAAGGAACTTTAATCATGAAAGCTGGTGACTGGCAGCCCGAGTGGTGCAAGGCAAAGAGCTTCAATCAAACAGTTCATCATATTGGTTGCATTACCCGCAGCATTCCTAATAAATATTGTTATGGACAATGCAATTCTATCTATATTCCGGATCAGCGCAACCCCCTCCAGGCATGTGCCACTTGTCGTCCAAAGAGTTATACCTGGGTTAAGTTTAAACTCATCTGCCCACTAGATCCAGTGAAGAAGGTAAGACATCGCAAAATTCAAATAATCCATTCCTGTCAATGTGACCAAACGAACTGTGTTTAACTCTTGTCTCACCAGCAAGAACCAATAATGGCTGGTATGTGGAAGACCCATATCATTTTCCTTTTGGTTCTGACGCCAGTTAAACCTGCCAAATGAGAAGGTAAACTTGCAGCTTGGATGCTCATTTTGCTGCTGCAAGGAAATGGACACAAAACGAATACCGTCGTCTAATCAGGCCATTCAATGCTCATTTATATAATTGCTGATCAGCAGTAGCTTCAAAAATCGTCAAGTTGACAAGGGAGACCTTGAACGAAGACGTTGATGAAGCATGAACGCAATCAGCTTTCTTCGCTCCATTAAAACATTAACAGGAGACATCGTATAATTTTGATTCTTATCTAATTGATGATGTCATTACAGCGTCTTTTAAACTGATACCGATATATCTTCCATTGCTGTATAGTACAAGTTTCATTAATAAAAGCAATTTATTATTTGTCGAGAAATTTCTCGTGTATATTTATAACACGTATGCTATAGGCAGTTCTTGGTTCTAGATTTTTGCCGTAAAATTAGAGGTTTCAGTACATTTCTGTATTTGAGCATATATTATATGTCTTGTAGCAAAAGCTCATTCATGACGAGAAAACACAAAATTTAGTTTTGTTGCCGTTTTTATTAGACTAGTACGGTGACATTCAATTAAGTCCTTACTAGGACCTTTTATCTTGACAATGCTATTGTGAGGTTTTGCTGATGTCTATATAGCATGACATACCTCTTGCTAAAATAGCTTGTTCTTTTGTTTAATGAAGGAATCTCCAGACGGGAAGAATCAGTGAATGTCTGACATTCTTGCACAGCCTTTAGATCCTCTGGTTTAATCGCTTTCTTGAACTTGAAAAGGAAGGACACACTTTTAAAAAGTTTTCCTGCACCTTCCTCGACTTTTTTAATATTGACTTTTTCTTTTCTTTATAAATTATTTACTCCATTATATCAGGAAAATGCTAATATAGATGCTGGTATAGTGTATGATATAACTTGTCGTATTAGTCCGGCTCGAAATCTATCTGTCTAATATCAAGTTTCCTAACATGTTTTACTTCGCACTAGAAGGTAGAATAAAATGAAAATTGCTTTAAAACTTTGAGATTTAAGTAACATTATTATTTCTTTACTTCTTGCGAGAATAAATCTATTAGGACTTGGCATATTTTTTGACAATAAATTAATAAGAACAGCAAGTAAAAGGGAAGTTCGCAAGTGTCCTTCTTCCAAGTAATGAAATTGATCGAGCAGCAACTGACTTTAGTTTGACGTCATTGTTCTGTCGCATTCTTTCAGATGGGGTTTGGCTTCTTGAATCACTTTGACATCGTTTTTTCTTTATCCTACTGTGTCTGTTAAAACTTGTTATTTTTCTAAGTCAGACATCACTGATAGCAATCTTCTAGTTAGCTATACGTGAACGTCTGTCTCACTGTCTGTCTTACACTACAAAGAACACAGCCAGTAGTAATCATGGTCGTGGCTGATATATCAAGGATATGTACAGATGTAGTTATAATCGTCTAGGATACCGTAATATAGGCTAGTGAAATGCTATTTTGTTTTAAGATCGTAAGGGTTGTCGTAAAATATCTTAGCATGTTTAAGTGTGATGTCGCAATCGTCTAGTCTCTTGCATTTGCTTTTGTGCGAAACAATCTTCAGGCAAATATTATCCCTACTCAAAAGGCCGAGATTTGTGTGTGCTAGACATACGTTGCAAGTTATGAAGGCTAGTCTCTGACGCAAAGCCGGCCAATAAAAAAGCTATTTGAGCCAAAGGCTCGTCAAATACAAAACTGTCTGATTTTGAGATGTTCCTTTGTCAACTCGTGGGTGTGATCTCAGTGAGATCATTTGTACATTGCGAGAAGCATTTTTGAAACCGAATGATAATATACTTTAAGGAACCCGTGTTTTTAGACGAAGTAGATTTCAATGAGCAATTGTCGATGGCGTAGTTAGCGTTTGCTATGAATTACCAGTTATGCAATTAGGTTTGCCATAAATTGCTTCAGAGAAGATTATCTGAGTATAAAACACTGCATGTTTTCGAAATAGCCTAAAAGTATACTGCTTTAAATGCAAGATCATATTACACTGCACGGCATTTAGGGCTGCAAAACTAACCTCGGAGGGTTTGAAATTTTTCTTTCGAGGAACACGTTTTTCATCTTACAGTATTGTTCGCATCGTAAAATAAATAACATTTACTTTTCCCTGGTATAAGAGAAACCACTGAGGATTTTATTAAGTTTTTAATTCAAATAGCTATATGGCATTGTATTTGTCTTTCAACTTAGAATTATATTTTTATACTATACGTAAGCTTAAATGATGATTTTCCAATAAGTAACCGAATATCTCTTAGGCCTGTCCTATTAACTGAGTCCTTAATGCTGACAGTTTGGCCTGGTTAGGCCGTTAAAAGATGAAGTTTGAAAACGAGCGTGTTTGGTCAACCATTGTATGTAGTGGTAATGATCTTACTTTACTTTAAATAACTGATTGGACAGTAAAAAAGGGGTTAACAAGAAATTCCTCGAACTAAGCTGAATTCCTCGACGTCATTCAACTATTTATGCACAAGTCATATTCTCCGCCTTACTAAGCGCATGTCTGTTTTCCAACTGATTCTAAGAGTGTTTTTTCGTCTTGAGTTCCTTATGGACTAAGTATTTCTGCTGAAGGGTACGTAAGTGAGCTATTTCAGGTAGATGGAAACAAAGTTTGGCCTCAGAGATCACCCTCTCAATATTATTTTCTCGTTAAAAAGTATCTGTTATGTATATTGTAGAGGGTTATCTGCAAAGTAGTAGTAATTGCGACGAAAAGTTGATGTAAATTGCGACTGTTATGCTTTCTGTTTGTTTACTTGTCGGTTTTGTTGGCTGGCTAATCTAGCATCACCAATCAAGTAACAAACACGTTGTTGTACAGATCCATATAATAACTCTGTAAAATATAAATTTTAATTATTTGATGCTGTAATGTATGGTTTATCGTAGATACGATGCTTGTATGAATATATTAGATGAAAATATAAAGATTTAACTGTACTGTCAGTAAACCGTGTTCTTCTCTACTGTAGTCTTTGTTTGTCCTTGTGTACGGTCTTAATGATTCACAATGACATTCTGTGGCATGCCGCACCAAGTTCATGGAAACAGCTCTAATTGTTTTATTTGAAACATGTCTCTTGCATGTCTTATGGCAGAGAATGCATTGACGGTTAGAAAGAAGACTTTTTCACGTGCATGTTTTAAATCCAACAAAAGTCATCATGAATGCTAACCATTCAGGGTTGACGTATTAGCTCAACGCATATAACAGCATTCATTGAGTAAGGAATCCTTCGTTTTGCAGTTATTGAATATCATCAACGCAATTCTATTTGTTTCACTGACGCGATGGAGGTTGTTGTGCTAGCTATATGATGCGCTAAGATTGTATCAAATTTTACTAGCGATAATAAAATTACTATGGCCGTCTAGTCTGCTTCCTTGATGGAAGATGACGGTAATAGATTGACGTGGTTTCTGTCTGTGTTAGTAAACCAAGGTTGGCCCTGTCTCGATGGTTTTCCATACTCTTCGTTAAGTGACATTAATGACGACGTGATTGCAACTTCATAGTTATTTCGCGTCTTGACACAGGAATCAAGGAACAAAGAGCGTGTCCTTTGACTTTTGTCAACTCAGTATCTTAATTGGTAAGTAGGAGTTATTAACAGGTAGATACGTTGTACAATGAAATGAAGATATTGGCTTTCTTATCGGTCATTTTATTTTCAGAAATGTGATGTCTTTTACCTCAAAACGTTGTTCTATTTACACGTGACTGCATATATAACGATCTTGAGTCATTTAAATTATTGTCATGAAACAAAATGTTGGCGTAATTGGTCTAACTAGATATTTGCAGTATGAGGCAAAGTTTTGTTGCTAGAATATTTTAGGTCGATACTTGTTCAATTTGTCTTTCCGTTCTGCCTTTGTTCGCTCGAGGACTACACCACTTACCGTCAAATGTCTGTCCCGTTATCGTACTCTTTCGTAGCAAAAAGAAAATTCATCTGTTACCAAACAAACGCTTTACAATGACGATTAACGGCACAATACACTTGTAGTGTGTGGTATCGACTTTAATTTGCAGTTCAAACGAAAAATCACACTTACCTGCTGACGTAAATATTCCTCAACAGAGAAAGTAATTTCACTTTCATGTTTCTAACTTTGGAAGGTTAGCAACACCTTTCAAAGTGAATAAATAACCAGCACTACAAAGCTCTTCTACAGCAAGAGGAAAGACACATTTCATGGCATCGAAACTTTTAGTTTGACTCTTATCAACACAGGACATTAAAAGTGATTAACATGGAAATTTGAACACCTACATTTTAGGTCTGTTTTTGTAGGAAAATTATTTTTTGCTTTCGTCACTTGTGCTGATGAAAACAAGTCAGGTGCTCTTCATTGTCATCCCTAAACAATAATAATGTCTACTTAATCAAAACCGGTATAGTTTAATAGTAGGTAAAAGTTAATATAATACGTAAACCTATTGCTTCTCTCCCGCCTTTTCTCTCCCCTGCCCCCCAACCATTTTATCCAATAGCTTCGTTCTTAAGTAAAACAAAATTACTCGTACTTCTTTACTCAGTTTCCAAACAAGTTTTCCACCTTCCTATTTCGTTGACAAAAAAAGCTTTTGCCATGAGCTACTTTAACAAGGCAATTTGCAAAAAAATCCTCCTCCTCGCCGCCCGAAAATAAAATGTCAAGGTGGTGAATTGATAGACATTTCATCTGTACGTACACTCTGAATGACTACTATTGCAAATGTTTAAATGTTCCATTTGGGCTTAAACTTGCAAGGCAATCTGTCAAGGTTACAAAGCAATCTAATAGGCTCGTTGATGGACATTCATGACAGATATACCATTGGGTTGTGTAATATATTCGTGTTCCGCTTAAATTCAAAATTGTGAGCAAATGTGCAAATCATAACATCATTTCCTAATGTAAAGCAGCTGGTTGTCAAATTTGAAATATACCGAAGATGATAGCACATGAAAATTTAATGGAATAAATATGTAATCGGTAATAACTTTGACGTAGTTGAAAAAGTAATTAGCCTATAAAACGTATGCTCGGTGAAATATGTATGCTTTCACAAGAGAAATAAGTGTATTGGAAGGTACACGTTTTGCTTCTAACACAAAAAAGAGGATACAAGTCATTTCCTTTCAATAAAACAAAAAGCTTACCAACATTGTAAAAGCTGAGTGCAAGAAAAGCGCGTCGAAAGGCGACTTGGCTCTGAAGAAATTGAAAAGTTAGCATTTCGTTGGGTTATACACCCTTGGTGCATTATTCACTCATTAGCCATGAAATCTTCCTAGTTTTGTACATCTCAAAACATAACACGAGAACAACTTACTTCATGAAGCTGGTGAAACGTTTCGCGATGCCAGGCAAAAGGTACCACAAAGTGTGATAACATGGCAAGGTTGACCTTGCTTTAGAATACTTTGATTAGCTATGAGTTATTCAGTAGGTGAACTTTAAGTAAGACAAGCCATTGCGTTGCAAAGGGCCAGCAATAAAGATATCAACAAATACTCATGGAAGCAAGACTTCTGAACAAAGTACACTGACAAGATCTCCAATAACATCTCGACAGCTCTATTGCCATGCCAGCTAGATTTTTTTACAAGGTAATAAATAAAGGAGGCACTGCGTTTAAGGTATTGGTTTGATACGTTCTCTAAGACATAAATCATTCTGAAGTATTTTCTTTTACATTAATATAAACTTGCAAGGTATGAATTTTGTGAATTACGTACAGAGGGCCCACTGCATAAGGTATGGTTTATTCTATCGTAACCACAACCAGAGACTCCTTGTCCCTAGAAATCGGGAAAGCTGGTAGCTCTTTTTGCACTCTAATTAATTGGCATGTCTGGATCTACGCCACGCCACGACTTCTAGATTAAACATCTGTGAATTCGAAGACACGAAAATTAGCCTCTTGAACAAAAACGCAAAGAATACAAGGAGGCAACTTGCACCCTATGATAAAAACTAGTGGTACTTGAGATATTGATACACGCGTTATGAAGAAAAACGTTTGGCAGACGCATTATATTAAAATCGAACTTTTCACATTTCTGTTAAACCTCTATGCAGAGCCCGACGAAAAAATAACAAACGCAAAGTTTCCCGATAATCTATCTTTGAAGAATACATCTGGACCTACTTCGCTTCTTTCCCAAAGGCAGCAGCATAGCTGCTTGTATCTCACATTTAGACGTAGACCTGAGATACAAGATGGCATGAATCTTGTTAATCTTTTCTGTACATTATCTCGAAATAATATTTCGTTGGATATTTGAGTTTGTATTTGCAAACAAAGATGAAATTGCGTTACAGTTTCAAGAATTAAAGCAAAATGATCAAGTGAGAGGAAAGGATTTCCGATCTCACAATTTTCAAGCTATGTGGTTTGGGCGATAATTTTCTCGTCTAAACGAATCTTATCAGTAGAGATAATCGTAAGTATAATTGATATAATTGGTAATTAAAAGCGTATGCAATGCAATAATTAGTTACGAGTTGGTTTTAAGACAACAGGCATTCACAAAGTCATAGCTAATATAGCAGGGCAATGAATTCAATCTTCACTAACTAAACAATTTTATCAATGCATCTAAGCTTATCGCTATTTCCAAATAACCTCACGTGCACTCCTCGATAAGCTATGTGTGGGATCTAAGCATGATAAGAAAACATTTGTCTTCAAGTCTATAATTAACAAAACTTCCTATGACTCAAAACTGCGATTGATACCTGACGTTCTGCATGTGCATAAGTCCTTAGATACTTGAAAAGTACATTTTTTTCAAATACCTTTTCAGTACATTCAGAGAGAAAGCTACATTCTTTCAAAGACATTATCGTCCACTTACTGTAGGACGAAAGACGTTTTTTCAAGAATGCAAGGTTTTTTATTATATGTTAACAATCAATACTTTGCAAAAACGAATGAAATATTTAGTCAAATTCAGCTATAAATATTTTATTCATTTACTTAATTAATGCCTTCGGGCAAATTGAAAAGCTTGGCAAAGTATTCCGTAGTGTTGATGTGAATATTGAAATTGAGAAAGACCTATCAAACCCACTATGGTTTGGAATCACTCCTGGTCACAGTTAGCTATGTTAGCTGTTTCTAAATGATCAATCTGCGACTGTCCATCATGATATAGCAAACACATTTTGTCGTATAGCTGGAGAATCCACTGTACATTTCAGTGAAAGCAATGGTGTTAACCTCATCTCGCTTTTCCTATTATCGTCACTGAGACATCGAAGAAGCCCGTTTGGCATATTAAACCAAGCAGATAACCATCATTACTTCTACTAAGAAACAGAAATTAGTAATATAAACACATAGTTTGGCCAGCGAAAATGTAATTTTGGGGCGGATCATAGACCATAAAAGCAGACACCAAGATTTTGCTAGACACTCGACCCCAGACCTCTTATTGTGTGAGTTGATTCATTCTTAACATGAGACATGTTTTCTAACGTTAATGATTCTTGGTTTATTGTTTTGCAGGTAAAAGATAGCATCAAACTTAGTGGTCATTAAGGATGATGGTTTTCTTGAATCTGGTCAGGTAGACTCCTACTTATCTGTCATTCGTTCCATTGGCTGCCTTTTCCCTATACAATCCAGTTATTAATTTTTTGACTGACCTAGATATTTACAACTTTATTCTCTTTTTAGTGAAACTCAGAGCTATCAAAAAATAAAGATGGCGATGTACAATCACTATTTTCGGAGGAGCTACATTGGCTACGTCGTAAGTCTAACGTTGTTGGCGTCCTAGAAGTTTTACCTAACTTTAGGGGAATATACAATTAGTAGACGAGCGAATTCGTTTGAAATACATAGATTAGATTATTGAAAACATGTATTGTGTACCATATTCAATCAAATTTGTAGCCCTTTCTTTATTAGATATAAATGAGTTGATGTGCGGTGCTTTTTGGAATATGTTACGCGCCAAGCGTAAGGCACGTTCAATCCTGTCCTTATTCCGCTATGAAGTTGATATGAATACGTTTTAATGCCCATTGTCTCATATTTATCCAATGGTGAAAGAACTGAGTCAGTAGGTGGTAACGGCCTCCAAAAAGGTAGGTATGGATTTGTCAAGTCTAATACCGTAGGGAAGCATCCATACCAAGATCAATAGCCTTGTGATAAAGTGCTTGCTTTGCATGTGAAAGGTTGCGGGTTTAAATCCAAGATCAGGCATCCCAAATACTTTGAGAACGTTAAATACTGTATCCCTGCTTAACACTCGACAATTACACGAAATACGCTCAAAGTTAAAGATACGGTCCTATCAGTGGGCCAGTTTTTTCTGCACCGTTTACTGTGCTTTATGCCTCTAGAGCTAAGGAAACAAAGAAAGTCTGTGTACTATACACAAAATGGTATGGAAAGGAACCAAAATTTATCATCACTTAAGAGATTACACATTCTTATGTTAGCAGCTTTGTGGGCCAGCAAAGTTTCGTGCCTGAATAATTCAGTAGAGATTTTCGAAAAGCCTAGATAATTGAAAGATTTTGCTATTGTACTACGACTTTTTGTTCGTGTATGTGTTGACGGTCTGCTTATATGCACGCTCTTGGATGTCGTGTCTTCATACTGACAAGGGCAGTTGCAAGATATCTTTTTTGACTGTTTAATATAAATGAGTTACTATGTACCATCAAAAGCTGTAGCAGAGAATATGGTTACTGTACATGATTGCGATACCATTTCGTCAAGTCAGATTCTGTTCAGAAAGTTAGTTTTAACATAATCAAGAATTATCTAAGTTAGCTCTCATGACTATTAAGTTACACCAGCGTGTTTTGAGAATGATTTCCTACAGAGAGTTCAAACTTTTGAGTTAGTGTGAATGAATTTGTTTGATGTGTACTTCACTCTTGTCGCGACTGATGGCCTGGCCGTTTCAACGATATGTCTCATATGCATGCTATCAAACATATGTTCAAACACTACCGAAATATGTTGTTTTTTCCGGACTTCTTATAATGTTCATAGCCACATGTTAAATAAACAGCATTCATTCGCATGAATTAAAAAAGCCCTTTTGACTGATAATGGAACAACCTGTGTGCCCTATTCCCAAAAATTTTATTGAAAAAAATGAACCGATTTGTCATCAATTCATACAGTTTTGCCAAGCACTAAATAAAGGAGAACACACGCAATGAATTAACAGAAAGCCATATTTAAAACTACACCGCAATGCTTGGACGTCATGAGGAAATGACACGTTTAAAAGTAACTTTAGCAACAAAGCAAGGACAACGTAAAGTAATTTCTTAGACATGTTAATGGCAAAGAGTGACTTTGGAATGTTATCTACGACATTATGTTGGTGGGTAAGGCGTAACAACAATGATAACTACCATGACTGATAAATGAGTTAACTAAAAATTAAGTTACTTGGCGATAACAGCGAAGCAGAAATAGATTTATGAGGCCTTTTTTCGAAGGGGAGATTGACAAGCAATGTGTCATTTCTTTATATGATCAAAACTCTTCCCTTCTTTCTCGACATATTTTGTTAATTTCCAAGGAATCACAGGTCACATCCTTCAAAACTCTGTGGTACGAGAACTTTGACCAGATTTAGACCTGTTTATGCCCTAAGCACAGGCCCGCATTAGTGCCCCAGACATTCCACCACTTCAATTAAAATGCCGTCATTGCCATGTCCCAAAGTAAATAACAAATATTACCCCATAACAAATTTCAAGTTTGATTTCTTTTATTAAAATAATTACTTGTTTATAATGGTAATAACTTGAAAATGAGCGTTCCTTTTCACGGTTTTTAACCATTAGTGTTAAAAATAATTGGGAAAAGCACACTTGATATTGTCTTCTACCATCACTTTGTAGAGATCTGCATAGCTGAATCTGGTTTTCACAGCTTTTTGTGCACTAAAAGTATCGCAAAAATATATGTAAAACTCCTGATGCTCAGTAAAAAATGTATTATTTACCTCCTCTGAAAAGACATTGGCTAGTTTTTAGCAACATTCAGAATACCGTAATCTGTCTTCAGTTGATGAGCAATTTAATGTTTCCGGCACATCAACCAAACAAGAGAATCGGTTTGCTCTATCATTATACACCAATCCTCTCCTTCTTGTCTCTACTTCAAGTTTCTTAATAATGAAGTAGAACATTGATATACGAAAGTTTTTTCTGGCACTCATGGTTGCCTATGGTGCATCCCCAACATTGACAACTTTCTCTCTTTTACTTCTTTTACTTTACAATCCACATCTGGTAGTTATTTTCCCTCTTTCATTTCCTCTCGCTTTCTTTCTCTCTCTCTCTCTCTCTCTCTCTCTCTCTCTCTCTATCTCTCTCTCTCTCTATCTATCTATCTATCTATCTATCTATCTATCTATCTATCTATCTATCTATCTATCTATCTAT
>JANTCA010055627.1:13507-37712 GCA_024741275.1 Chironex yamaguchii
GCAGCCGTTTAAAATGAGAAGATATCGCAGCCGTTTAAAATGAGAAGATATCGCAGCCGTCTAAAATGAGAAGATATTGCAGCTGTTTAAAATGAGAAGATATCGCAGCTGTTTAAAATGAGAAGATATCGCAGCCGTTTAAAATGAGAAGATATCGCAGCCATTTGAGGCTGTACACATTCTACACTGCTTGATTTTCTGATTTCAACCATGCTCGTTCAATTACTAAATTTATAGGATCGGTTGATTTTCCTTCACATTTTTTTCAACAAGTACGCGCCATCAAAACAGAGTACAATATCCTTGACACCATCATTAGGGAAATCACCATACCATTAAATCAAGTTTAAAGCTCAAACACGTAGTATGCGCAATAGTAAATAGCGACCTTTAGCTACAATAAATAAATTCTCGCGGAGCTTCAAAACACAAGTCAGGAACCAAAGCCTTGTCTTACCCCCATTGCATCCTACACTTTTACTAAATACAAATCCACGACAATGAAATCACATTCTTACTTGTTGTTATGATATTGACCTACCTTTTCTCTACATTGTCCACAGTCAATTACATACACAACATCATCAATGGTTATGCTATAAGAAAGTAATTTTACAAAATTATTTTAGCGCAGTGTCGCAAATTTTCATGGCCAATATTACATTGTTCTTAGATACCCCCCAAAGTATGGAAGCAAAAAAGCAACAAATAAATTGATGTTACAATTACGTAGTAAACGTTAAAGTAATTTTACATCCTTAATCGATACAAGATATCGTCATCAATAGTGACACAAAAAATGGTGAAGAGTCTGTACTGTAGAAATGTTATCACGATCATCATGCAACCAATAAATTTAGACATACCGTAACTAACCCCGAGTGGCTCCAACACTCCAAAATAAAGAATGAATGTTGGTCATAAATCAGACAGAGGCAGACAGGATGGTCTCGTGTGATGAACAGTAGTTGCGGGCTTGAAAAGCTCAACAGTGATCTTCTGACGAGGAAAACCGCGATATTAAAATACCGTAAGGCTGCTATAGCAAATACATGTTTGGAGACGAAAACGATCCATTCGCGAGTTTTCTACATTCAAGGTCTCACTAATGAGACGAAAAAAAGGAGGGACTCGCACGGTTGGCATGTAAAGGAGAATGAGAGCAAAGAGGTTTGGAAAGAACCAATCGTGATCCAAATAAGACGACAGCAAAGAACAAGCAATGATGCAGCTTTATGCGGCTTTAATAAAGTCTAAATATGTCTACCGTAGAAGTTTGTCGGGGAACGAAATAATCTACAACGGGGTAGTTTCCGAGACAACATTTTTATATTGACTATAAAATGAAATCCAATTTCAGGGATGGGAGAGGCAATGGTGGGACTCTTGCCAAAATATATTTTGCAATCTACACATACAGTAATATCAGCTGTGCATCACATCAGCATTTACAGACAAATTGAAATATTAACTATCACATAAAAGCACTCGTAAAACAGTGACAATTACGATGGCGAACCTGGTCTCTGCGATGTTTGTCGCTATGATGATCTTTCGTTTCCCAGGTGGGGGTCGATCAAAAACCTACAAGAAATAAGGATGGTTATAATTAGGATTATTACTGAAAAGCAAATACTATACATTGCTCTTGAATACAGAAAATTAGCCGTCAAATGAAGACATCACGGTAGGAACATTTCGCAAGCTAAAAACACGTTTGATAAACAAAATGTAAAAAAATTTAGTAAGCTAAAACAGGTTTGCTAAACAAAAGCAAAATGCGATAGCCAAAGCAAGAAATACAAGTACGTTTTAGTGAGAGCTATAAGAGACATGCCTTTAGTACGGTGAAAAGTCAATTGCATGTTTCAGAATGATGTTGCCATGGTATGTTTCACAGTGATGTGCCATGTCATGAATCAGAATGGTGTGGCCATGGCATAAATCTGAGTTATCTAGTCATGGCATGTATCATAGTAACAGTCTCTCCGCTGTTATTCCACATCTTAAACCTTGAATGTCAAACGAGAGGATTGTTAGCATCTGTAGCTGACACTTGGGGTAGCCAGTCAGAAATCTATCAAAGGAAGACTCCATACTAATTTTCCAGACTTGAGTGAAAAAGTGGGAGAGAAGTATTCGACACAAACCTGGCGGCTTCAATTTCAGGTTCAAAAGCGTAAAGAAGTGAGTTTTGAATTTGTCCTTTCCTTAACTGAAGAAACAACAAAATAAACAAACCTGTCTTTGATTTGTCGTGGGCATCATTGAATGCAAAGGAATGATTACAAACTGACCTGAAAATGAGACAATAGCAAACGAAATTCTACATCATGCTAAAATATAGTGCAGAAAGTAAGGCTATGATGTAACTAAACAAGACGACAGAACTTGTAATCATGTCCTTCAATAAAAGAATAATTTCACATTTTGACAGACCATGGTTAAATGCAGGGGTTGAAATAAGAGATGTGCCGGTCATTTTCTAGCGTGCGAGAGCGGAGCTCAAGTAAGACGGAACTGGGTTTCAGTTTTGCAATGACCAGTACAGCCAGAGCATATGTATGAATAGTATTATAAGTTCAACGCACTTTTGATTTACCACGGGATTTATACTAGTCCACTCACGGTAACAAATAAGCCTTTCGGGGCAAAAGGTCATTTTACTGAAGTTCCTGAAAGTTAGAGCAGGTCATGACCGGTGACCGGCCGTTATTTTGACCTCTGAAATGTAATCTGTATTTATTCCTAAACTAAAAACCATCACAACAAAATGTTACGAGCTTAGTTTATACAAGAAACCTATATCAGCTTTCGTCACACTATGACCATATCAAATCCTTCCTCATGTTTTTATTACACTTGTTCTTAAGCTTGAAAAATCAATCCAAGCACGGACAAAAAAATCATTGAATACGTTACATGACACAAATGTTCAAGCAATGAGCACTCCTTCAAAACTTTACCACAAGTAAAGTTGTGAATTCAGACATCAGTCATGTAAAATAGTTCATCACAAAGGATACCTTTTACAATCACATTAGATACTTACTCTTCGAGAAGAAAGTACTTTGCGTGAGCATATCATGAAGCTTGCTTATCTTTTCCCACCCAGGGAGAAAAACTAAGATTGCACCATGCTGGAAGCAAAAATGTAATTCAATTTACACAAAGTACGCGAGGGAAACAAAATGTAAGCCCTAAGGCAAGTTTACTATAATGCTATTAAGCAAACGTGCGATCAGTTCTCATGTACCCCTATAGTATGCAATATCGTTCAGCTCGGTTGGAGGCAGACATAATATAACCACATTCATCAAATCAAACAGGCCGTTCAGATAATCTAGATACTTTGCAAGGAGGCTGTCCCAGCGTCTCAACAATGTATCACAAAGGATATCTTTGTAATTGCACTTGCACTTAAGGCACGAGAGCCTGACATCAGGAGACGTCCGCTGTGGCCTGCCCCCGCACAATTCTTCGCCACTGAGCACGATCGGAAGCCAAGTCTTGTATGATGGAAGAGCTATTGTTGTGTCAGTGCACTGATCCGTAGGTCTTCTTTAGGAAGCATTGGTCCTTTCGCACGCTACTGCCCCACGCACGTTTCGGGGCATTGCGGGTGCAACGCCAGTCATCGGGTTTCGGATTACGCCAGACCGAACCGCAGAAACGTCCCGCCAGCATGCGGGCGACGTGTCCCAGCCAGCGGAGTCTTCGTAGGCGGATAGCAATTTCGATTGAATCTATTACAAAATAAAGCATCTCAAAGGTTTCCAGTTATTCAATCATGATCTGCTACCCTTAAAATTAGTGGCCGAGTGCCTAAGGCGAAGGAATGTTGGACATCATGCAACACACTCAGTTCAAAATTCAAAACACAGCCAACCACACTAATCATAATAGCAGTAAAATCTTGACACTTACCTCCTTATGAAGGCAAATATGCTTTATTAGCCCCGTTACTAAATCAAAATCGATATCACTTAAGTCCATTTTCCAAATGGCGTCCAATGTGCTACTTCGGTATCTAGTGGAACACAAACCCACATAGGTTAGATACGTACATAGCTGCACATTATGTGTTTTGCTGCCTCAGGAAATAACGAATAGGATTATTAATACACAGAGTTAAATACAAGGAGGAATCTATCGAACAATAATTGATAGCATATAAATTTGACGGGGTCGATTTCAGACGGATACATGCAGAGGAAAATTATTATATTTAAGAATCATTATTCAATTGTCAATGGTCAAATTACCAAAATCATCATTCATGATATTACAGTTGTCATTACAACACACGTTATCAGCATCACCATTATCATCATTATCACCATCTCTCTTACCATCGTCAGCATCAAAGTCGTGGTCTCAGTCACCATTAATTCCCATCATCATCACCATGTCATTATAATTGTAATCGTCACCATTTTTATCATCGTTTATTATTATCGTCGTCATCATTATCAATTATTACTCTTAACATACTGTAATTATAATCATTACAATGTCTCTGTCATCATCAGTTACCGCAATTATCATAATAATCATCATAATAGTTACCATCATCACTTATCACAATAGTCATCTTCATCGTAGACCATAAACATCATGTACGAATCACTACTATCTTGTCACAGTTTCTATAATCATCATCATTGCCACCTACGTCAGCGTCCTCGGTGTCATTATCACTGGCAACTACAGTGATAATACAAGGCGGTTTGAGAATGGGAACATCAGTTACGTTAGCTATGTCAAAGGGAATGTTACGCCATCGTTTTTTAAGTTTTATTTTGCATTCCCGTTAACAATCATAAACCCCATTATTCGCGTAAATGAACGTAATAGCAATACACACTTTCCATGCAGAGTCCCCAACATTTGTTCCTTCTCCATTTCACCCTCAAGTTCCTTTTCACGAATCATTCTTCCCAACTTCCCATGTAATCGTCGCCGCGGTGTAAATCCTTTGTTAGTTTCTGTGGGTTCATATCTACAACCAAAAGACAGATCAGGGAAGCTCTCAACTAGCTCGTTTTGAAAAGTCGTCTACCTTATAAATCTTGTACGGCATCGCTTTAACTTAGATACAAAAGATGCTTCTAATGACATAATTAGCAAATTTTAACACGGTTCCCACATTTCTCAGTACATTTTTACAGCTCTCTCTGTCCTGTTCCGAAATACTTTGACATTTGAGTCCCCTGACTACTAGATACTGCAATAATTAAGTGTGCCTACAAGGAGGACTCTGCAAGACTTCGAGTTAGCATAAAATTAATGTAATCCTTGTAATTGTAGCATATCTTTAACATTACACTCACCCAATCATTTCAACTGCATCCTCAAGGTACATTTCTTTCACAGGGAATGTCTTCCCTGGAATGTTTAATCCTGGACAATTATCTTTAACGAAGAAGAGTCAAAACAAGTTCAATACCAAAAGACAAAATGCACAGGTGTAAATACAAGTTAGTTAGTTAGTGAGTGAGTTAGTTAGTTAGTTAGTTAGTTAGTTAGTTAGCTAAAGACGGAAATAATTAAACAAAAAATATGGCATACAAGCATCTAAAGTTAATCCGCCTCGATGAACATTTTGCTTTGAAGAAGGAATGGCTATTTACCATTCCAAGGCCTCCTCAAACGTGACATTACCTAAAATCATGATGCCAGTATCATACAACTATACATTTATTGCAAACTGGGAACGAAAATCGTTTTATTTTCCTGCGTCAACTATCACACGAACTGAACAAAAAAGAACGCAGTGAACGGAAAAAATAAGATTATATGTAATAATATGATTTAATAATAATATGACAGAATACATCAAACGAAAAATGCCAACAGAGGTTGCAATGCAATAAAACTTCATAGCCAACATTGCAAGAATTTCTAGAAATTTTTGATAAATTTAAATGAATCCATAATTTAAACAAAGTTGAGGATTTTTAAAAGCAAATTGGTATAAGAGACAAAACTTACAAAAATAAGTGGAAAAGATTTCAGCGTTCAGTGTAGCGCTCATAAGAATCAACTTTAAATCTTTTCTGTGAACAAAAAATAAATAGCATATTCTTGTATTTGCTACCAGTTCACAATATGATAGAACACAATGAAATAAAATGTAAACTGGAATACAGATTTGATCAATAGTCATGGAAACGAAATTTTCCTCATTCATAATGCAACATTTATATCAAAACATTCGAATATTCTCACTCATTGAACCTAACAGCAGCAAAACGTATTCTTAATATTAATACAACAAGGATACTTCTTTTGGGGATATGTTTTGTTATTTTGTAAGCAACTGCTCATAACAAAATCAAAGGACCACTACAAGGTAAGAACTACTGAAGGGTGACGAGAGCGTCAAGGTAGATAAGAATATTAGACTTCAAGAATTGGAGGTCATCCTGAAAAGGAAAACAAGATCGAAGAAACGAATTGCAAAGTCGAAGTATACTAGAAAGGAGGTATAAAAGACACTTTCAAGTGTTCAGACCAGTATGCCACACAAGGTCTACTAGATAAAAAGATAACACAAAAGCGACTTCAACGATTAATTACACATAAATCCCTAGCGCCAAAATAATTTGCACAAAGAAATTAAAAACCATAAACAGATTCATTCTATGTGCCGTAAAACACCGCAATCTTTAGTGACAATTGGCTTCAGATGATAAAATTCTGTTTATCATGTTTATTTCGTACGTTATACAGACGGCAATCCAGAACAAGATTGGTGTCTAACATTACCAATACGCTCCATCATGATGATGTAGAGAACACTAAGATAATTTCAATCAGTAGCACATGCGAATAGACACCTCCTAACTAATCAAAATGGCTTTCCTCTCTAAAAAATTTTTCTCTTAGGAACGTTTATGCAACCAAAGAAAAATGCATTGCACGTTCCTCACTTTCGATACATTAATGTAAAAATATGTCAAGTAACTTTGAATGTTATGGCACCAACTAGGGTTGGTAACTTGGCTTTATAAAAGTCATATTTTGGAAATGTGGCCATTTTTCAGTTCATTTGCCTTCACACCTTTTGACTTTTTGGCCATTTTTTGGCTTTTTTTTATCAATTCCTTGTCTTGAAAAGTCTTGCATTATTAGTTGTATCCAACCATATGATATCATTATTAATTGTATCCAACCATATGATATCATTATTAATTGTATCCAACCATATGATATCATTATTAATTGTATCCAACCATATGATATCATTATTAGTTGTATCCAACCATATGATATCATTATTAAGTCACGTGGCAAGCAGCATCTGAAAGATGTGATATGACTAAACCCAGCGGGAATAGGATACGCCATTCTCTTTGGAATGTTGTGCCCTGGGTGATAAAAGCATTTGAATTCTTACTGCGTGACCAGCCAATTAGGGTATCCACCATGCCTTTTTGTTATATTAGGAAAAGTATAAACATTAAATTAAGTCAGGTCCAATCTGTGTCGCAAATCCTGTGCAAATCGCTTTCACATCCTGTTATTATAGTTTGTTATTGTTATTTGTAAAATATTATGTCTCAACCCAATCCCAGCAATCTCACACTCAGAAATAGTTAATTGCGAGTAGAATTTCAATTGTGTTATTCTTGTGTTACTCTCGGTGTAAAGTCTATTGAATTTGTAAAATGGCAAGTAAATGGACAAGACACTATGATAGAAGATGAAAGTATTCCAAAGCACGAGAGGCAAAGTATGTATGGGTTTCAAACGCCTCTGATGGAAGCAAGAAGGCTTTTTGTTGACTATGTCAAGTATCAATTAAGCCTAGGGCATCAAACATTGCAAATCACGAAAACAAACGTAGTCAGCCAAGCAAGTAAAAAAGAGTTGGCTGATGATGTCAAAGACAAGAACTTTTCAATCATGGTAGATGAATCGACCGATGTCTCTTCCACCAGCATATTGCATTTATGATCCCCATGGTGATCTGCTACCACTGGATCAAGTTCGATTCGGGGAAAGGCTTATAGATGAATGCCAACCATCCAAATGCAATTGCAGCTGAAGCAAAGATGTTTTCTCTTTCTGGTTGAGGCAACAGAGTTGATGAGCGCCTACCAAGCTCGGAAACTTTTTCAAAGGGGTGAGATTTGTACACAGAAAAAGGTCTTGAATGCAGCATCAAGAAGCCAGGTTGATCAACTTCCCTTTGCAAGTCTTCCTCATAAAATTGAAAGTACCATCGAGAATCTCGAATACAGGAAGATTCTCCACAGACACTTGCAAGAACAGTCCTTTTTTGGTAATGCTGTCGTGGAGTGCATTTTTCCCGAAGTCATAGCAGTGAAAACAAAGGTCTGGAATAGAAAGGGCATTGACTTACTTCATGCCCACTTGCGCACTCGCAGCAAGTTTAGATTTGAAGAAATATGCTGTCGTGACACGGTAGTTACAAAAAGAACATTGAGGCAGTTTGATTCAAGAATGTACCACGTTTTGCATGAGCCCGGCAGACAAGTAGTCCCATTGTCACCGAGGAAGTGGATACCGAAAGTGGTGATGATTCGTATTGAGACTAAAATCGTGTAGCTTGTTTTCTGGTACTTTTGGCTTCTTACATCAAAATTTTGAGAATTTGGCTTTATTTTGGCCTTTTTTACATGAAAATGGTTAGGATTTATTTGGCTTTTTTATTCCATAGTTTGGCTTGATGCATGTGCGGACATCTACCAACTCTATAATAAACGTCCCCTTTATTTAGCCCTGTAAAATACCTGTCCCAGGATGAAGGTCTGGATCTGTAATAAGCGCCCAGGGTATTAACTCGATCATACGTCCTACTCGAAAAAGGTAAAAAAAATTCAGTTACCTTAATGGCAATATATCTTTTGCGATGATAAGCATGAAGTCTGAGAGTAAATCTCGCTCATGTACTTCATCCAATATTATATGACTGGCACACTGCAAAAGACTGATAAGAATGTCCATTGATATCAAAGCAAGGAAAATGAAGGGTAGATTGGGTTTCAGGTGACACGAATTTAAAATGACAAGAATTACATTTGGCGATTAAAAATTTCTCAAAAAACAGACGGAGGCCATCATGATCGACAACCAAGGCTTCAAACCCAGGTCTCCCGATTAAAAACCTAACGCCTTTCTTGCCAAGCTTAAGAACTAATACATGAAGAGGGGCCCTAACAGTACAAATGATGTGGATGAATAAATGAATTAATGAACGAACGAACGAATGAAGGAAGGAATGAATAAAAGAATAAATGAATACAGGAAGAAAAAATGGATAGTTAAATAGACGGACGGATGGATGGATGGATGGATAAACGGCTAGACGGATGATGGATGGATGGATGAATAGATGGATGAAAAGATGGAAAGACGGGCTGTGGAAGAATGCATAGATAACGGACGCATAGACGGATAGATGGAGAGGACGCACAGACGGACGCATAGATAGAAGGATGGATCGTCAAACAAATGCACGAAAGAATGCGCTGGCGGAATGATTGTTTGTTAGCTGTCTACATACGTACAGAAATTGTTGAGTAGTTTCTGTAATAAGAATTTTTCCCCGTTGCTGGTTGTTAATTGAAAAGAATTTATACTTACGGATCTTCAATTAATCGTCTCAACAGCACACCAGTTGTACAATAGAGTATCGATCCATGAGGTCTCGGCATCGCACTACAAGCAAGTGGTATGTAGATGAGTTTCCCACGACAACTGATCAAGAGACACGAGTACCAACAATACATGCAATACATAAGGTGCAGGCAAGTCCTCTGTGTGACAAAGTACAGCTTTGGGTGTAGACATTTGAAAGAAAATACCTTATATGTGAGAAACGTTTGCTATGACAAATGGTACTAATTTGCCACCTCGTGGCTTGGCAAACATTCCATTCAATTAACCTTCTCCTTCGCATATTCATTCTTAACATCCTCTGTCCCACACAGCCTTCTTTCCTCCTCCTCACATGACCACACCACCCGAGTCTCTATTCTCTTGCCTTCGCTCTATACCCCTTAACACCCTTGTTCCTTCTTGTTGTACCAATTGAGAATGTAAGCAAATAAAATTAGTTTAAAACAAAACTCAAAAATCATTTCAAAAGTTCACACATATTGAAAATTGTCACAAGCAGAAAAAGAATTTCAAGTATGTTCTTTAAGTGTGCCAGCTATTTACGGGTACAAATTCACATAAGTATGAAAGTAATTGGTAGGACATATAAATATTGGAGCTTCTTTTACCTCTCTAGTCTAATTTGATAACCACAACTTTGTCCACCACAGTCTTCACCACGTTCAGCTGCAACTCTTTCTGCAACCTTATGCAACAAGGCAAATGGACGCTTATAATAATTTAGTACTGAGAAATACGCAGATTATAAAACATTGGAATTACATAGGAATACTAAAAACGAACATAAAATAAAATAACAATCCCCATGCTTTTACTTTTGCATACTGCTGAAATCTCTGCTTTCAACTAAAAGATAAACCTTTATTGCAACATAACTCCAAACATAAGTGCAGACATCTGAGGCTAAGCTCCTTTTCATTTAATCTTGTGCAAAAAAATATGCACACGGGGCAACTTCAATTTATAAATTTTGTTTTCACACAAATTTCAATTTTTGCTTTAAATAGAATAGCTTAACTTGGTCCAGCTGATTAGTTTTAGGACATGATCAACATCAAACCCTGGGTTCTGGATCACTTCTTTGGTTATGAAATCTTCATAGTCCTTCCTAGAGAGGAAGTCC
Organism: Chironex yamaguchii; assembly: GCA_024741275.1. Classification (NCBI taxonomy): domain Eukaryota; kingdom Metazoa; phylum Cnidaria; class Cubozoa; order Chirodropida; family Chirodropidae; genus Chironex; species Chironex yamaguchii. The sequence goes on from JANTCA010055627.1 coordinate 24,282, forward strand.
TCAAAGGGATAATCCAGTTGACAAATTTAGTACTGATATCCTCATAAAAGTGACAAGCAAGGGCATCGTCGTGGGGAATACCTGTGTTGTTTGAACAATCATATTGCCTTGGCGGAGGCTTGCGCTCTCTGAGTGCTTCTAATTCTTCAATTCGAATACATTTGATACAAATCTATACACATACCGATGTAGCACTAATTCTACGAGGTTGAGTGCAAATGACATGACAAATGGATCCCTTGTTTTGATCAATGGCATCTTCCATAATAAACTGTGGAACCTGGAAACAAAAACGTACAAATTCATGATCCAAACTCAAAAGCCGAATGAACAAAAAAGGAGTGTCTATCGTGTAGATAGTCAAATGCTAAAAAACTATGACCTCATAAAGCTTAGGCATACGGACCTTGGTTGGAATCCGCGTTCGGAGAAACATGTTCTATTACGTGTTCGGTGAGTCTACACTTATGTAGTTTCAAGCGTAAGGAATAATCTGGTATAGTCACGTAAGAATAAGGCGCATAGTAGAAGTTAATCTGTTATCGGCACTTGTCCAAAACGTTTGCCCAGTATACGCTAATACCTTGGAAAGAGACCAAATAGGAATCCGTGTAAACCAGTGCAAATAAACAATGTCTGCTGAAGCACGTCACAGCAATACACGTTACACTATCAATCCAACTTGTGAACTACATTACATTAGCACGGTAAGTGAATTAATAAGACAAACGATGGATTTTGCACAGGAGATGTGGTCACATGGTTACAGCAAGTGGTTGTGACGTCAAAGATAACTGGTTGAAGCCAAAATTGATCGCCCCAAATACACGGCACAGTTTGCCCGTCACCAAGCTAAATCTGAAGCAGAACCATCCAATGATGGCCAGGGTCTCACAGGGAGTTGTTGGATGAAGCCTTGTTGTGGTCACATGGTTAGAGCAAGTGGTTGTGACGTCAAAGGCTACTCGTTCAAGCCAAGATTCGTCCGGACAATTACGTGACACAGTTTGCATTTCACCAAGCTATATTAAAATTGATGACGCCAAATGATGGCGAAGGTCTCGCACTGAGTTAATGACTGAAGCCTGAATGATGTATGCTGGTCTTTAATGGTATACGACGGACAGTTAGTCTAGTTATAGTTCTAACTAACAATATAAAACCTGACATTGCTGGTTTGCCGGAAAAATACAATACGTTTTTATAACAGAAAAGATCAAACCTGTGTTGTCTTGCCGCAACCAGTTTCTCCAGATATCAACACAACTTGATTAGCTTTTATTGCATTGAGTATCTCCTAAACAACACAAACAAAATATCGGATTTTGCTTCGAAATTAATTTTTATAAAATATGAAGCACGTCTTCCAGAACAATGTGATAAACAAAGTTTATGTAACTATAGTACCTTTTAATGTCATCTATTGACCTTTATAGATATGTGTTAACGATTTTGGACTATATTGCCCTGTCTACTAATTAAAACAAATTTCTTCAACAGGTAATTCTCTGGGATACAATTCTCAAAACAACGATTCTTGTATTCTTACGATACTAATGACCATTCTTTTCTATTTCTGTTAAACAATAAATTTGCTACTGTAATCAAAAATAAGTAGTATATATATCTAGACCATGCCATTAGCATATAAGTGGCAACTTTCAAGTTACTTCCAGTATTCTTTTCTTTATATCAGTGGATACTAATCTATCACATTTCAAGAATGTCTGATATAAGAATACCTAAACAACTTTTGTTTGGAGAGCGATCTTGTGGAACCAGATCTGTAACCCGACAGCACAAACGCTTTAAGGACTGCTTTACACCCAACTTCATAAGGCTTGGCATCAGCAGTGAGTCCTGGGGAGACCTGGTAGAGGACCACTACTTGGGGAAGAGGAATCTCAATCGGACCACGAATTGCACAAAACACGTGTTAAAGAGGAAGGCTACGCAAAATGTGGGTAGCAAGTGCCTCAACCTCCGCTCTGATAAACGAATCCAAGTTTCATGTCACAGATACTTCAAAGGAAGAATCAGTCTCAGATATCACCTTCAAACATACCAATAACAATCAAGTACCCAGCTGTCCTGCTCTTCGCAAACTACGACTGAGGAAAAACAATGGATGTTTATCCTTCGTCATCTTTTGTATCCAACTTCTAGTGTCTTCTTGCCTAAGCAACACTACGTAGCTGGCACAGGATTAGAGGCATTGTTTAGTGTTACTAAAAGCTCAATATTTCAAATTGCAAGTTTTCAATTTATCACCAACCGAATATAAAACCTTTTTATGATAAATGATTCTTGCTTACCTCTTTTGAACTGTAGACCGGCAGTTGTTGTCGAAATTCCTGAAATAATCATGACGTCACATTAATATTAATACAATTATGTTAGTTAAAATGCAAATGAGTGAACATATAAATCATTAACTGCCTAAATCTACGATTACAAAAATAAATGATAACTTAAATAAGCATAGAATTTGAATTGATATTCACAGTCGTCGTCGTCGTCGTCGTCATCATCGTCATCATCATGTCTCTTTTCTATAAAAATAATCAAGATTATGAAAAGATACATGCTGCTATAACAAGCAATTTACAAAACAGAAATCTTACTTACTAACATTGTCTTGTATCCCAAATTGGATCTCCTACTACTATTCAGTTCATCTCTTAACGTTTGGTCCACATTTGGTGACCTTGACAAATAGACTTTCCTTGGTATATTTCCGGGACTTGAAGACTGGCTTTCCTCATTAGGTTCATCAATGATGACATCAGGTGTCTGCAGCCCAGAGCCTGTTGCTTTACAGTGGGATAAGACATTAAACTTATGAAATACCAGCAAAACTAGTGATCATATCACTCCTTGTTTTGGCAAACATATTTTTTCCTACCTTAAATGAGCCAATTAGCAAGGTCAATAGGTGAACTTATCTGAGGCATAAGCCAATTCTTACAGATTATGCATTACTTGGAATTACTTGATATTACAAAGGAGTTGCCAGACGATGCATTTTCGAATGTGACAAAGCAATACCAAAGCCTTAATGTAAAAAAGCTCTCGATTGTTTGATCACAGCAAAGTTGGGTAGGGAAAGCTCTCTAACGGATCTCAAAGTATTGATGAAAATCCACGTACAGTCAGCTTATCCAAACTTAACATATATTGTACAAAATAACAGTTACACTTCCAATTGGGTTGACAAACTGTGTTTAAACATTTTTAAAAGTCAAGCTAGTAACAAACAACTTAAAAGACTCAATTGCAAAAACGCCTACCTTGATAAATAACTTGACAATGAAAATGTGAAAAGTAAAGCAACAAGAAATTGCATCATAAAATCACATTCAAGAACTCTCATTTAAGTACGTCTAAACAGACTACATGTGGTGGTTTTAAATTTTTTGCATAAAATGGCTTATGCAATAATAAATTATCAATTCAATATAATTTGACATTTTTACCTATTACACAATTAGTAGCTTCTTACAAGTAGCTCTATAATCAAACTTCAATTCAAATTTCTGTCCTTGGCATCTCCTAAAATAGGACGTACACGCTTTTGCCACATGCACGTGTTAAAGATGGGCATAGTCAGCCTAGCTTATTTCTAATGAATAATAAATGATTTGTCCACTTGTATACACTGCTAAACATGACATGTTAACAGAGAAACATTTCATGGCAATTTAAAGGTGGCAGTGATTAGCTCATTGACACAAACATGGTCGATAGCTAATAGTTAGATAAATTAACAATTAGTGAAAGCTGTGAAGAAACTGCAGTCAGAATTTAACCAGATGCGGAGAGAGGGAATTCTACACATAGGAAGCAGTAACACTTTGAAGAACGATGTAAGGGGTAGGTGAGAAAGGCAAAGAACTGTGAATTGGCATGCATGATTGTGTCCATATATTAGTGTGTGCTTCATAGTTGACTGCGTTGTGGCACCAAGCTTACACCTGGTTCAAAGACATTACTAAAAGCTGTTTAACCAATGTTAGACCAGAAAATTGACACACAAATGTGAATATTATGAATTACAGTTGCAAAATATGCTAAAATATTATCACTCCTGGTGCATAAATAAAAGCACAACAGGCTTTCATGGGAAGATTATGGCAGGAGTGCTAACAATGGCAGGAGTGCTAACAATTGCATTCCTGAAGCCAACCAGGCATGTGGTGGCCTATCATGGCACATAGCAACAACTTCCATTTTTAATTAATCAGCATGCAATATTCCACACACCTGGGAAGCTGTATGCATGTCCCAGGGCATGCTGATGCAATTGCATGCCTTTCCAAGTCTGCACAAAGACACTGTAATATAATCACAAATGCCCACTAGTTACCCGAGTGGTGCGTCGAGTCAAAATATGCTCATATAAAGGTCATTATAGATGCCAGCACTTTGGCCCAATAGGTTTCTTACAATTCAAGTCAAAAACACTACTGTTCTTTAAATGCAAAATCAAATGCCAAAAATAATATGATAAAAATATAAATAACAAATTGGTCCTTGCCAGAAGTACTGCTTCATACACAACAGAAATGATTATCAGATATCTATGTTAGGAACTAGTAACATGAGATTCTCTAAGCACATTGCAAACCCCTGTACTTTCAAAATTTATGGAAAACGTATGAAATGGCATGCTCATGTATGTTGCAGTCTACAATTTTCATATACCATATTCCTTAGTATAGTTCTTCGCAATGTTTATTCTTTTACCTACAACATAAAATCATGATACATTGAAATCATTTTCATCAGGTGCTTTCTTTGTATGACTAATTTTTACTCTGTTATTTGAAATTGCTTCCAGACATATGAGTTAGCAATTCACCACACCAAACTCATTCACCATCATTAATTACATTTAAGTTAAAACAGGAAAGCCTGGTTGTACTAACCTATCTGACAACAGAGGGCAAACCTGTCATCAATAAAATATTGGTACAACAATGTTGTTTCTTTTGATCACATGTGCTGCTGTATGTTCACATAGAGTAATTCAAGCAAAATATATTAATGTCATTGACATCTGTCACTTTACCTGAATGGCCTGAAGCAGCGGGACATGATCCTTCTCTACTTGCCAGCACTGACTCGATACTCTCACGATGATTTCTATTGATCTTGATGACTGGCCTCTAATTAGCAGAGCAAATATTGAAATATATATTTATAAACATCTTTATAATTTGTTGACGACAGAAAACAGAAATAGAAAGATAAAATGACATGCCTATCTACAAAGTATGGAGTGAAGACTAAAACTGGTTTTATTGATAAGACCATAGCAGTGACATTGAGCAAACAGTGAATAAAAACATCAAGTTGAGTTACTATGGTGACAATAGTTGCATTTCAAATTAAACACGCATGAGCAAATGAAGGTTTTGATGAACTTATTACAAAGAAAACTGCAATTTTTACAACAACTATCACAAGTTTTTAGCACTAATGTTTAGTGGTTACAGTGTTTGTAACAACGTGATTCCACTTCAAGTCATCCAGAAAAAACAGAATAATGTCACCCTTAGCTGACAGATTTTCTTCAAATTTTAACCAGTAGTATGTATCAGTAAAAAAAAGACAATCCTGAACATTAGCACCTCTAATTCCAAGAGGTTCAGGAGATATACCATTTTAAAGTTTTGACCTGCAACATGAATTGCAGAAAACTGTGGTATTACAAAATCCTTTTTTCCTCAACAAGGTTCCATCAAGACATGCTAAAAGCATGATGTGGAATTACCCGACACACAAAAATATGTCACATAACTAATGAAAACATTTGACTGATTTTGAAATTTCTAAGCTACCAAAAGATGAAAACTACAAAATAGACAATATAAATCAATTAAGTTGCTCTTTCTCAAATAAAAAAATGTTGGTATGGTTACAAAACTAATAAATGTCCAGACTGCCCTCAGTTTCTTCCAACTTCTTCTGCCTCCTTGAGCTTTTTTGTTCCATAAAAAGTGTTAAATTTAGAAATTTCTAGTGCTTTTATGTTGAATAAACTTTAGTTTTGATCTTAAAATTAGCCAGACAATACCTATTGCCTCTAGTATCCTTAAGTCTCTCTAAATTAACTAGATTTATGAACTGGAAAAACTTTCATTGGTTAATAAGTTAATTACTTAAAACTTTTTGTTGGTTAAAAGTTTTGTCAAGTTTTGCCAAGATTCATCAGTTTTCGCTAACTAATAAGGTAGTTGGAAGTACGTTGTTATAAGGTGTTAAGTTCTTTTGTTAGGTAAATCCCTTGTATGAGAACAATGGATAGTCTTCTTTCACCTTAAGCTACAACAAAGATGAAAATGTCAGTTGTGTTTTTATACCAGTCGCAGCTCTTTGCTAAAACTAGTGTAAATTCTCTCTCTTTTCTACAAAAATCCTACCAAAATGTGTACTTAAACTTTGAAACATTCGATATTTGTATCATATTGTTCTAAATTTTATGTAGTTTAATAAATAGTTATGTTGATAAATTTCAGGCATTCAAAATGAATACAGGCATACAAAATATAAACCATGTTGTGGTTATTCTTTTATGCCTAGCAAGCTGCTTGAATTTAAGTGATTGCATGTCTCTCCTGATGGTTTTATCAAGATATGATTTATCGTTGGCACATTTTGTCATACGCTTCCCCTTCTTTACAATGTGCTCTGTTTGTGGCTTAGAGATCAGTAACATATTTGCCAAATTATAATAATATGCAAAAGATCTCCATTTTTTCTACCTATTGTCTGATCAGAGCCATGACCCATCTTTGTCATCCTAGAGATGCCTGCTTTGCTAATAGCCAATAATCACAGCATATGCCTATTGGCAATAACCTTAATACAAATATACATTGTTAGCCTGAAACCTGAGCTCACAGTCCTTGCCTGAGCATATAGCCACACTGCAATATTGTGACTATTGTGAAATATCATGACAATAAGCCGATTCAGGTAGAGTACATTCCAGTAAGTGAAACTGTGATTACTATGCATGAGCACATGAGCATAGATCATGTAATCATATTGTAAGCCTATGTATAAATATCTGGTATGACTTACCTTAATCCAGAGAGACTGTAAATGGTAAATGGAATACCATATTACCTGTGTTTTCCTGTCAGATTTTCTGTCCTGTGCTTAAACATTTTACCAAGACATAAAACACACTCTTGAGAGTACTACATTGTACTACATCCTTATTTCAAAAAAGGGTATCAACAATATTAACTATTACTATATCAGTACCTCTCTTGTTTCTCTTTCTTGCTTTTTTCTTCTGCTTATTGATGCATAATATAATCCAATTTCTTTTCCTCTAAGTCCAGGAGGAGGCCGTCCTCTTCCTCTGCCTCCTCTTCCACCATCCTTCAAATCATGCGTTCTCTCCTGATCACCAGAGTAATTTCTGTGTCCTTTTGAATAGCCAGACCCACCAAAATTAGCCCCATCTCTGTTTGAATGCCATCTCCCTAAGAACATGAATGGGAAAGGAACTTTGATCCTCATTTCCCATAAATTTTAACCAAACATATTGTCTAATACTATATTGTTGATATTAATGACACAGCTATTTTCACAATAAAAAGCACTAAGTGCATCGAGCAGTACTGTTCCTACTTAGCTTGTCTGAATTGTTTTAAACAATCTCCTTACATCTGTCAATATATACTTTTCAAAAATATTGACAAAAATTTCCAAAATAAAGCTATGTTAACCAAACAAATAAGGAACTTGTAACATTGATGGTCTATTTAACCTTCAACTAGCTGGTTCTCAAGGAGCTCTCGATTAAATAATTTTCCAGAAATATCATAGTATAGTGAATGTTATGAGGACTCCTAGTACAAAATAAAACTATAATTACAAAACCTAAAAAATGTGGAATCTTGAAATACAAATTAAACAATCAATTGTAAACTATGCAGAACATAAATAGAAAAAAATAGAGTTTCTTTAGTGTTTCTGTTAGGTAGAAATATATATATCTTTGATCATCAAAATGTTGTTTTCACAATGCGTAACATCTGATGTTGTAATTTTACAAGCTCAAAACGTTTATCCCTGACCCAAACCTTGATTGTTAATACTCCCAGTCCCTGATCTTGAGTTGATCACTACTGAGTGTTCTTTATAGTTAAGTGGATATGTGCTGAAATTGTTCAGTTTGTGTTAAAAGTATGAAACTTGTGAGACCTATACAGTTTCTGATCATTTTAAGAATAGGAGTCATTTCCAGAAACGCCCTAATGATGTCATTATGATGTCACAATTAAGAAAAATGTTATTAGAAAACCTAAGCACTCTCAACTCCTAGACTGGGTAATTTTTGTGTCAAAAGGAACCCACAAGCATGTAAAAGTAGCAACTAACGGGTTGAAAAATAATCTAATCTTAGGGAATGGTCTCATAGAATCAGTTGATGATGTCATGGCTTCATTAACTTTGTCATCGGCTTGATTTAGTAATGATAAGAAAACTGAGCTTGTTTGCATCTCAATAAAAAGTTGAAATGCAGGTACGATTGAAACAAAACTAATTTAAATTGTTAGTCATTTACAAGTCCTTAAATGAAACAAATCCTAATTACAGTCACCATTGCAGAAGCAAAGTGCTGAGCATGCTAGTCCTGGTTTTCTGCATTTGCAAGTGTTTTTGCAACCTTTTTTACAACTGCATTTAACTAGGATGCGAAGAGCATCGGCCACATTTGGTAAATCCATCCATCGTGGTGGCCATGAACCTTCATTACATGCCCACCCGCATTGCTCTGGACAAACTAATGACTAAACAGGGGCAAGCATTTGTTTCCAACAATTGGCTTGCAAAACAGTCCTATGAATGTGATGAAGCAGTGAGGCTTGCGTTGGTGGAATGTTTTCCATTGCTCAGTTATTTTTTGCAAAAAGATCTAGTCAAACTGCATTTACAGATGATATATCACTTGTGGAATCATATAAATATACAAAAAATTGCTCGATAATGGCCATATCTTCATCTTTTACAACTCAAGGACTTTTCTCAGTTGAAAGAAAAGACTGTGTGACATTCAGAGCAATTTCCCAAGTTTTCGGTGCACATCTCTTTCCTTTGCCTGCAAAAAAGGAATTGTATCACAGCCAGTGAATGCATGAAACATGGGTAATGCAAGAGCCATTTCCTCACCTAAAAGTACAGCTATCTTGTTGATATTGGTGCATCTAGTGTTGCCATGATCCAAATCCAATTGTAGGTTGTAAGTCCTTTAGTCTTACTACAGCAGCGACTCCAAGAACTACAACATCAGTATCGACTATATGAATGGTTGTGCAATTGAATCCCTGCCCTTCCTGAGCATCATATAAATGCACAAAAATCCTGGCCTCCTCATGGTTGCATGGATTGATCTTGGATGTGCCTCATGGACGCCAACATAAAGCATTCTCTCTGGTTGTTAGTATGACGGTCTTCCCTTTTACTCTTAGATTTTCATATATGAACCGCGCAAGGTACGAAAAGAGATTGGTCTTATTGTCACTGTTGTGCAGAAAAGACTTCCAATCCAAAGGAACTTTTAAATTACTCTTCACAAGTCCACGAGATCTCTGACCATAGTAAACTCTGGCTGAATTGTTAAGTGACCTCTCAAGGTAGACATCAAAGACAACATTGATTCTCAGTGCATTGGCTGATATCATTTTTAATTGTGGAAGAACTGTCTTGGAGGCACAATCTTCAAAAATTTTATTGGTTTCTGGCTTCAACCCATTGATAAGTGCTGCTCCATCAAACACTTCTGTTTCACGGAATTCAAAGCTGGAAATCGAGTCATCCATGCTCTCAAGCTGTTGCAGCAGCTCTGCTTTGTTTCCTGATCTCAATTCATTATTTTCCAAAAGTGATGGAAGGGAACTCTGATTCTCATGCTGCAAGAACTCTTCAATGTTGCCATCCCTATTCTGGCATGCAATAAAAAGACGCAAAAAGAGGACAACATCATTCTTCAGATGTCACATGCTTTTCCTGCTTCATTTGCATTTTTGGTGATTTGAAGAAGTTCAGTTTGTTTCTTGTGATAGTCTCTGATAGAGAAACTGTCTTCTCTTGTAGCCTTTGAGTGATGTATTCTTCAAACTGCTTTCAACCAACTTCATCATTCCTTTCAAGATTTGTTACTGCAAGGCCTTGACGTATATTCCCCATGTGAGGAGCAATCGATGAATCTGTCGACTCCTCTAAAAGGGATTCCCAAATTCATTAAGTGTGCTTTGCAAATTACAGACATCCGAAGGAAATCTTTTCTGGAATGATGCTGTTTCTTCGTGATGCTTCTTTGCCTCATCACTGTCCACTGGTTTAGAAATGCTTCCGTTGAATGCTTCTGTCAGAGCAGATATTTGGGGTCCTGAGATTAGCCAGCAATGCAGGGCATTATCATTTGTAATTATGCCAATAATCCCACCTTGGTCTTTCACTTTCTCTTTGTTTGCATGCATCAATTTGTAGTGCATATTGTGTGGCAGCACTAACTTCATGTGCATAGCGACTTCTCTTTACATGGTTGCATTGCAGTATTGCAGCAGCTCTTCCATTTCTCGTAACTCCAGCTTCTTCAAGAGCTTTGATCCATCTGCTGTCTTGAAGCCAGGATCACATCAGGCCAATAAAAGCAACTTCAATATGTGGCCCACCCAACATTACTAGCAGCTTCATCATCATCATCATAACCATAGCCAGGACCGTTGGTGCACCCACTGTCGGACATCCTTATTCCACCTGCCCTGGTTATCGGCCCTCCTTCTGCATTTGTTTATGGTTCTGTCACACCATTCCTTGACTTATCATGCTATGCCATTCTTGGCCTTCCTCTTCCTCTACTTCCCTCTGTCATTCCAAACATGTCATTGCTCATACTTCCCTCCATCCTAGAGACATGGCCAAACCAGGTGAGTTTCCTGGTCTTCACTATGTTCATGAGGCTGTCGAGTGGACCATGTTGTCTCTCAATGTCTGCCACGACAAATCCATTGGTTTTTCTCTCCTTCCATGAGATTCCTGGTATTCTTCGTAAACACTTTAAATCAAATGCTTAAATCTTCTTCTCTGCTTTCTTCGTAAGGGTCCATATTTCATAGCCATATAAGCAGCTTATCCTCTCCAAATTGACCAGGCCATGTCCATTGGATTGTCTTTGTGATGGCATAGAGAGCTTCATCAAAATTCATGACAGGTGTCTGTCCTGGGTTGAGAAAAGCTGTCACTTTTTGCACTAGCTTCATGCTATGGCACATCAATGCCAGAGAATGGGAGTCTTCTTTGAAAAGAGGAAGCATAGATGAGATGGATTTTAGCAATGCTAGGTCATTTTGTTGCATAGCATGGTAGGCTGACCAAGAAAGCATGGTTGAAGAGCAATCCATTAATACTTGCTTTATAGATTTAAGCCACGTTGTTCCATATTTCATAACTTTTTCCCACTATTTCTTCCTCTTTATATGATACAACTTCTGCCACTGCTACTCCTTTAATAACGCTATCAGAATTGGAGGCATCAGACCTATTAGAGGACTGTTCTTTGTTATAATAAAAGGTAAGACATATTGAATGATAATGGCTATCATGTCGCCTTCACTCAAATTTTGCCAAAATTTGTGTATCTTGGGTTTCTGTAGCAATTTGTCTCACCCAGTGATCAACTTGAAGCATAGTTACCCTATGTAAGGGTTCTTTCATATGAGCACTTTTTAGCAATTTCTTTTCTTGCCTCAACCGATACGGGGTTTGAATTTGTTCTTGTTGACTTTCTCCTTGTTTCTGCTTCTTCAACTTGAGCGCTAACTTCTCACATTCTTTTGTGAGCTATGTCCAGCTTTATTGCGTTGTATCACAACTGGCATGATTTATGCCATTCCCTTCTCCAGATGATAGAATTTCTTAGAGATTTTCTGCTTCGTAAATTTTCATCAGAGCGGTCTTGATCCCAAGTTCAATAAAAGCCCGAAGGTTCTTTGCTAGCATAGCATAGCAACTTCCAATATCAAATCGTCGATGAGACTCTTTCATGGGACATTGAAGTTTCTCTTTGGTCATTTCTTGACAAATAACACACAGCGTCCAATTAATTTGACTTAAATCCAAAGACTGCACCTCCATAGTTCACAATTTTCGTCACTGGTTTTTCATCTTCCAATGACAACAGAATCGAGTCACTGATTTATCATGACTTCCATCTACTTCCTGTCGTCTAATCCTTCAAGGAAGTTATCATGCTAAACTACCAAAACGATCAACGAAGCTATTGCAAATGGTGCTATTCCAATTTGGAATTGCTACTTAAATGTAATTTTTATGTAATTCTGATTTAATTATGTATCTTTCAATTGGCAGGCCTGTAGCTGCTATTGTTCCTGAGGGGGGCTGCTGCCCCCTAAAAACTGAGGGGTTCTTTGTTTTTTTCCAATATATTGGCTATTGTTCCCATTTTTTTGACGCAATGCTGTCCTCCAATAATTATCTCCTTCCTACAGTACTGCTTGGTCATCTATGCTCTTCTTATGGGACCCAATAAATTCTGATTAGACTACCTGGTCTTGAACTTTCTTCCATTTTTGAACTGAGATGTTCTTAATTCTATAATCCTTTGGAAGCATGCTTTTTTGCTGTCATTTGTGTGTTTGATTAACAATAAGCAGCTTTAAAATGCCACCAATAACTAATTCACCAAAGTTAAAACATGAAAAGATGTAAATAATGAATCAACTTGGTCCCCCATCGAAGTGGTAGATACAAAAAATTGTAAAAATTGTCGCAAATTTTTACTTCCTTGTCCCTTGAATGCCTCCGTTTGCCTCCATTTGTTTGTTTTATTTGTCTTCTCAGACTGACTGCTTTGCTTAATTTTTTCAGGAGCTCAAAAGCCCACCACAGCTTGTTCTTAGTCTGTTCTTAAATTCTGACCAAAATCCATGCTCGTATTCTCATCAATTTTTTAAATAAAAAATAGGGAGTACTATTTTGTTCATATGGCAACTGATAATTTGAAGTTGTTTTGAACACACTTGACCACTCAGCTAAATTACAAGGCGTGCACAACTCAGAATAATGTTAAGAAATATCATAATGAAACCTTGAAAACGAAAATTTTGATATTTTCCAACATTTGATGACTCGTGATAAGTAAAAAGTAGCACTTGCGCAGAATAATTTGACTTTTGCATAACTTAATGAGATCCAGGCCTCGCCTATGTGTTGGCAATGCTATAGCAAGCTTCCGCTATGATAAAGGTATCCTTTCTGCATTTTAAATGTGACCATCAAATTTGGCATAAATGACATCATTATGATGTTATAAATCTTAAAATGATCAGCATAACTCATACAACCTTGACAGTAAGTTTCATCCTTTTAAAATAAAGTGAACAGTTT
>JANTCA010055628.1:0-17341 GCA_024741275.1 Chironex yamaguchii
CTGTCTACCTGTTTGATAGCACTCAAAACTATCACCCTCCTCCACTAACTGACATATCTGACATCTACTTTTTCTACACTTAAAACTACCACCATCTTTACAATCTTCTAAAGGTAACTTAGCTCTAACTAAAACATCCCTTAGATTCCTAGCTCTTCTAAAGGAGATTAATGGTTCCTCTGGAAAGGTTTTTCTACACTATATATATAATGTGTGGGTCTTTGTGGTTGGAGGACTAGATCCAAACTAACGTAACGTGAACCTAATTTTAATTTTAATGGAGAATGCGAAACACTCGTGAATTTTCACCCCTCAAAGCCCCAAAGTCTCGAGAACTTTGCTGCGGTAAAGTGTACGATTGTAGGGTTGCTGTAGAGCTGGGATTATTTGTTTGGGGCACTATTTGCCTATTCCTATGAAAGTGCGGCGAGATGAGATTTACTAGTTGTCAGGCGCATGTTGTTTTCAATGGTTACCGAAATATACGCTTTGAAGCGCTCCTAATTGCAAACACTTTAGTATTTTAATGACAAGTTGTTGAACACCTGAAGATTACAGCATTTCCACCAAGTACGCGGCTTGTCGTATTTGTAGCAATGTTAGAAAACACCATGGCTTTTATCTGTAGGGCATATATTTGTTATAAGTTAAATATGATGGGATAGATAATATAGTTGCTCAGTAAGTGGTCGAAAGTAAAAGACTAACTATTTGAGCGTATGACTAACAGAAAGCCCATACCCCCCAGTGAAGTAGTTTTCTAACACAGTTTAAGCTCCTTTTGACGGATATTGGCTTCTATGCTGCTACCGAACTAGGGTTAACGGTGCTTCATTTGTCTTAAAAATAGCGTCTCCAATGGTATTCTTGCCGTATGGACAATTGAAATTGATAACTTTACCCTCTATGCAGTCTATATAACTATAAGACAAATCATGAAAGTAGTTTCAAACGAGTAACAATTCTTTTGCTCATCAATTCTTCTTCGTTATTGGTCGATTTATGAAAGCTTGCTGCCTTCCCCCTTCTACCCTCCCCCTTCTACCCCCTTTTCCCTCCTCCTAATCATTGCGGTAAACGACGGAAAGACGGAAAGACTTTGGTGACCAGTATTGTCTTTATATTTTGATTAAATTCCTTCCGATCCTGCAATTTAAACCTTTCTTTGCCCTCTGAGCTGCCATTGCCCTTTCATCTCGAAGATGTGTTTGGCATTTTACAAAAAATAGAAAGAGTCTTGAAAATTAGATAATTTCTTTCACGTTTTGCGACTTTTTCAACTCCTTAAAGTTTTCATTCTGGGAAGACAAGGTAGCAATATTTTTTCACTTCAGATTGTTGTGAGCGACTTCTGTATGATTGTTATTCGTCCGGAGAGGTAGGATCTCAAAGTTGGCTCGGAAATTAAGCTTTGTTCGAAAGCTCATCTTTTTGTTGTACATTTCACAGAGAACGTGATTGATCTCATTGACTTAGATTGTAATATTAGAGTGTTACGTGGATCTAACAAACAAAAATAATCCTTTAAGAATCATAGCAGACTTAAGATATCCTATCTGTTGATGTTGGCTTCTATTTTAGTCTTGAAATATTGCATATTTTGTTGAATGCACCTTTCTTACCAGCCGCACATATTTGGACTTCGTCGTTTTCGCTAGTGCTAACATCACCGTCCGTTGCTCATAAGTGCTGTCAACATACAACTATTTATAGAATACTCATGTTGATACTAGAATTTAATGCTTGAAATCTACTGGGTTTAACATAACTAATGCCTTCCGACAACTTCAAATATTTAAAAGCTATTTCATATGTTGTTGTTGTTCTTTATGGTCGCTGGTTGGGGAGCCCAGCTTCGAATAGGGTGGAGACTAATTGCGTCACACCACTCCACGGCTGCTGTTTATAGTGGTGACATCCAGGGAATGCTGGCAGGTCCGCGGTCTTCTTTGGAGCTGACAGGAGGAGCCCACTATTCTTCTTCCTTACGTTGCGTTTCGCGGGCTTTTATCCAGATAGAGCCCTTTCTCGGCACTAATACACAAGTTACTTCAATGGTGCATTTAGGTGGTCTAAAGCTTGATTCAAGGCAGATACTTTATACTATGTTATTGATCTATATATATAAGATAACGCGTGTACGTCTTATGATACATCAAATTATGTAGTGTGTATACTGTGGCTAGCCCTAAACGCAGTTAGGCATAGAGAGGCGTAGCTTCGCAGGAATGTATTACTTGATTTACTGACACGTGTAACTGCATTCTTAGCGTTAATGAACATGTGCTCACAGTGCCTCACACCATTGTTTTTTATGCCGGGGCCACTGGGAGAAACTTGGACATCGGACAACTTGAAATTTTATAATCAAACAATTTTTTCATCCTCATATTGCATTGCCAATTGCCTTCGTTTTTCCTGGGTACATTGTCACAAATCACGGATAAAAACGCATTGCATTGGAAAAAATAGAAGACGTACGCCTCTCCGCTGCCCTTGGATCCTGCCCCGGTATGAAGCCATAGGTGTGTCAAGACAAAGTCAGTTGCTTTCGATGACAGAGTAAACTGAACCACCTCTCTTTGTCAAGGTGCATTAAGAGCTATACACACTACATAATTTCCACAAAGATGTGGTGAAGGACTTTCAAAGTCCTTGGTATAACGAGACGAAACCCAGCGGTGGGTACGGGGAAGTTCATTAATTGAACGTGTTTCAGCTTTCGCCTTCCTATATATATATATGTATGTGTCAATAGTTATCTGTATATATATCTGTGTGTGTCTGTGACGATTAGAGTTTAATAATCCATGTTTATTGAATGTATATAAATGTTCAAGAAATGTACACTTTTTAACATTTGGAATAATTATTCTTTGTCAAAGAACTGTTCTTAATATATATATTGTGTTAATGCTCTACTTATGAACGAGTGACAAAATATGAAAATGTGAGCAACAAGTCATTTGACCACAGGAAGAAGACAATAAAATTTGAACGAATGAAAAAAAATTGAAATATCCGCGTGGACATGATACTAATCTCTGATGGAGTACTTTCATAAGTTTCCTCCTTCGTCGTTAAGAAATTGAAAGGGCAGCGCATTTGGTTGATTTTTACATGATATCGTTTGAATACTTTTTATTATCTTGCAACGGAGGTATGTGTCTTTCCTAAAAGCCATAAAGCAGGTGAAACAAGACTAGGTTGACCATTCTCAAAGGTAAATTCCTTTTAGGCTTTCGCTGTGAAGTCGCGCGAAATGTCAAAGCCATATGTCAATTCCCACAACTAGACGCATGGAAATTTGGAATTGGCACGTTGTACAGTGTTTTGTAGCAACACTATTTGTTGGACAGTTGCAAAGTAGGTCATGAAAGCATCACGGGGCAATAATAATTCGCTGTGTTTAGAACGACAAGAGGTTGGCTTTTCACTTACAGATTATAATCAGGGTAGTTTTATGATTAGGATAATCACTATGGAAAGAGTTTTTGTACTGAGAGTCATAGACGCTTAAATTGATGAAAAAAACATGTAGTTCCGCCTCCCTTTAAGAAGTATTCATTTTGATAAAGTCAGCGTTGTTTTGCATAAGTTAACTTGCGCGAACCTTTGTTGGAGATCAATAGTTGGTCTATCCTATGACTTTTTATCGTCTAAACTTTTACCTCTCAATTGTGGTTACATTATAGACTTTAAACGTAGTTGAAATCACGTTTCCTTCCTTAAGAAGAGTAGCTTAGTTATTATTATGGATAGTACCTGACTCGAATAGTCTTCTGGCGGTCCATTTCTTGGTAGTTGCCTTAAAAAGACCCAGCGAAAGACATACTTGAAAGCTTTTTTTCGTCTCACAGTCTTCAGCTTTGAATATATGTAGAAGGACCAGAAAACTAGTTTTCTGTCGGAATCATTAAATAACGAATATGTTTCACTAAAATTTGGTGTCATGGGGCTAACATAACCAGTGATATACCAATAAGATTTGTAACTTCACTGCTTTTTTGAAGAAGAGGACATCCACGAATTTTTGTCCTACAAACAGTCGTCTTGCGACGGTTATTCTGACATAAGACTTAGGCCTTGTAGGGTACAAACTCGCCGAAGAAGCACTGTCGATTCAAAAGAAGGTTAATTTACGAATTTTATCTTTTATTATCGCTCTTTAATATAATTGACAACATAGATCGACAGAAAGCACGCTTTATGACTTAAATCAGTTGGGTGACCATGGAGGGAAAACTTAGTTATCCGGTGGCTTGGTTCTGAGAAATTTTTCGTCGTCAAGTGGTCTAACATATGCTGGTGGACCATCATTAAAAGTGGGGGACTGGGCCTGGCAATCTTCCGTGGATACGCCACAGACTAAACAGAGAAATCATTTGATCGACTGAGTATGCTTGGTGTTTGTTTTTGGATACCATATATTTTGGATTAGGTATTATGCATACGATCCAAGAGAAGGGCAACGAAAAGTTGCCTCAATACACCGTTTGTTCCTATTTGGTTTGAGAGAATTTAGTAAGCAATTGAGATCACATAATTAGTTGCTATGTGGTTCATTTTTCATAAATATATTTTTAACTTCTTTCTTTTTTAGAACCACAGCCAAGTATAACTGAAAGTCAAGATAGCACTAGTTTGGACAGTCGTTCTTACATAACTCACTTTCGAGTCGATGGAGATGTAGACAGTCACGCGTCTCTGATACCTGCTCCGCGAAGCACTACGGTCAGCATAACAAGTAGTCTAGAGAACGTCCACTCAACTTCCAATGGGGCTGTACACCTTTGTGCTAGCTTGCCGGAAGTTAGCTGCGAAGGAGACGAGGCTGTGACAACGAAAGAGGATGTCATTTCAAATGTGAGTCAAGTGTCGTCAGATAGCTCTGGGGGAACTAAGGCCTGGAGTAGCACGAAATGCGACGTCGTGCCTGTGGCTAGTACCTCAAAGTAAACTACCATTATTGCAACAGATACTCTTGCCTATTAAGGCTTTTACTTCTTCATTTTACGTTTTGTTTAAGATGGATATTGTCAGCCAATGTACTCTGTTGCAGCTGGCTTGGTTGTTTAACACATCTGTGGGAACTGACTAAAAATAAGATACTCTTTAACAACATTTCCCCTTTGAGAGACTTGATTAGTATCAAGCTTAAGGAGTCAAACTGATTTATTCATGCCCCTTATTATTTCACCACGACATTTGGGAGGATATTAATGTCGGCGTTAGCTTGGTTTTAGTCCTGTACTATTGGTGTATCTTTGCTGAATTTTAATGTTGCGTTTCGCCACAACATTGCAACGTGACAATGAGTACTTGTTTTTAGGATTGAAAACGTTTTTACCTTGTGTCCGATGCAACAAGGTGGCAGTGCTAACCTTAGTTAATTTGAATTGTTCTTATACTTGTTATTATGATAATGATGATTATTCTTTGTTATTAGTATTATGTTTATTAGTATTGCTGTTATTATTATTATTGTTATGTTTATTAATATTGTTGCTAATATTATTATTATTATTATTATTATTTATTATTATTATTATTATTATTATTATTATTATTATTATTATGATAATACGACACACATCACTGTTTCTTCTTGTTATTGTCAATGGCAGCAATTGTACAGAGTTCTAGCTTAGGTGAATAGTAGTTTTAAAAGGTGTTTGTTTGTATTTGTTGATGTATTTGTAATGTACAGGGATCGATGGATGACACTACACAATAGCGGAAAAGAGACATTTTTCAACTGCCATATACACACTCATAGGGTTTGCGACATTATAGTATATTGTATGTTTTAATGGTATTGTAGGCAGCTGACAATATAAAATCAGCTTTACATCTTTTGTCAATTTATTATTCTTTTGGAGATGATCTAATTAAGGATATCCCATTTTTGTTGCCGTTTATTGCCCTTTTGTTGACATTTATTTTGTTAAATCTTGTACACGGACTGGTTGATCTGCCCACATTTGACCATGACAATGATAGTATAGTATGTATAGACTTTCGCAAAAGAGGCTTGCGATCGCACGCTCACGCCGTGGCACACACACCGTGGCACACACACCGTGGCACACACACCGTGGCACACACACCGTGGCACACACACCGTGGCGCACGCCTGCAGCTTCCCAAGTGTCCAGACTTTAGCATACCTTGAAGTATATAAAATGGAAGTTGTCGCTGTTAGTTTCTGTGTAGATCCACCCTAATCGCCTTAAAATTTTTGCAAAGAAAGGCTATGTGCCACCACACGCCTCTCACACGCCTGGTTGGCTTAAGGTGTGCTATAGTTAGCACTCGTGCCATAATCTTCCCGCAAAGGCATGAATAATTGTATTCCTTGATTTAATTCTTGTTCTTATCGGGCATCATTGCTACGACGTTTTAAAGGGCTACTTTGTCGCGAGCAGTGAGAGCACATAGCACTGTCAGCAGCTATCAAGAAACAGGTAACTTTTTGCGACATTGGATTGTCGTAAAAAGTTATAAATTGTGTACAAGTGTCCCTGTCCCATTTTGACATTGCATGTTGCTTTACGAACTGATCGTGAATTTGCAACACGGACACCATGTGACACTGCAGACACTGTGAAAACCAACCGTTGTAAAATTTTCGTTGGACGTGTGATATAAAACCTTTGAACCTTATGGCATTTTCTGGGTTTAACCCACGTCGACATGGTTTATGCAACTGCTAGAGACTTGCAAGAAGTATGGAGTGGGTTTTGATGAAGGTACCAGTCAACACATTTTATTTTACTATAGCAAAATGCTTAATGTTAGTATAGACTATCACTGATCTCAGGTTATGTAGCATTAAGTAAGCTGTGAACTTAACGTCTGGTTTTGTCTTGAATATTTGCTACTACCATCAAGATCTTCAACAGAGGCCGTTTCACCCTGGCTGACGCCATAGGCTGCATCACGACCACAACGCCCTTCTACTCGTTGCAACTGGACATTTGTCGCAACGGCCGAGTATAGACACGACGCTTGAACGCCATCCATTTCCAGGGCTAGTTGTCAGGTAACAAAAACAGAAGAGGACCCGCGCAGGATGCCTGTTTGGGAACGAGAAATTTTCTTCACCTACAAATTGTTCACAAATTGTTAATGTGTCCTAAGGTACCGAACAATTTAACTGGATATGAGATTTTCCGTGTGTTTGAAAAACTGTTTATTCGAGTAGTTTCTACGTTTTCTAAGGTTTTGCGTTTTAAGGTTTGCTGCATTTGGGGATAAGCATTTAGCCGTGTGTAATGCCAAAGGAAGATGGAAGCTGCTAACCTTGATTTTCCAAAACGGTTGTTTCTAGATTTAGGACTTGATGTCAGACAATTGATGGAGTTTATGTGTAGTGTTTACTGTCAAACATTCGTTAACCAGATGACATGGTGGTGTTGAAAATTGTAATTTGTAATATTATGTGCCCCTGTCGTCTTCGCAAAGTAAATTGTTACTAAGATTGTTCCAACATCATGTAAATAGACTAGTACGTCGACTTGCAGCTTTTCTGGTGGGTGGAGTCGACATGCGTGTCTGCTTTACCTCTTGATCTGCTCAGTACAGGGCGGGAACTTGAGAGGAAGATGCAACTAAAGAGCACCTCGTTCAATATTTTGGAGAAAAAGCGTTTTATGTCGTGTGGTATTGGGCCTTATTGTATCGGATAATCTATACGGTATCTCTAGCAGCGCTGTGAGACTGTAAATAATAATTATAAAATTTGTTCGTTGGAGTCTACTGTCGTTATCATGTATGCCCCGACTTGCCCTTGAAGATAAGAGGACAAAGCGTAAGACGAAAGACGCTAGAATGAGTTTTCGGGTGTTACCTTGTTGCTACGCGTTGTATTTCGTCAAAGGAGCCCGCTTTTGGCATTGAAAAAGCACCCTTCGATTTGAGGTTTTCTTTTAAAATCATCCATTTTGAAAGGCGCCAATTTAAATTTGTTGACGTACAAGAGCAATCTTAACAATAGTTATGAACAGAAAAATAGACGAGATGTTCGATGTGAAGCTTTCTGTGTGGAAGATATGTCAGTAGCCGGACTGGACTAATTTCCTTATGGTATCAAATGCTCTAGAGAGTAGTGTCTTGTCTTTCTTCTCGTCATTCTTTCTTGATTAAATCAGGTTATCTAGCATAACAGAGTACAGGCGGCTCTTACACAAGGCAAACGTAGGCAAATCATAATCAAAGGGCTTACCTAAATAATATCCTTTTTGGGTGGCGCTGTAACTACTGTAACTTGCAAAAATCTGAATTTCTTCTTGCTATTGTCATTTGCATGGTCTCTGGTTCGGATGGTGGCAACATTCCGTTAGACCAATTGGAAAATATACTCTACTTTTTATCGTTATCTTTTCTTCACAAAACAGTGGATATCTTATACGTTGATCGTTAGTAAACATAGAAGGCTATAATGAAAAATACTTTAGCAATGTTTTCGCACGACGGAAAGTCAAAATTCCGATGTATGGTGTCTACAAACTGCATACCTCTCTTAAGTTCATGTCTTGTTTGTTTTCCGGATGTCTTGTACTATATTTTTGTGGCTCTTCGTTCTTGTGTTCTTTCTCTGAAGTAGTCCGCTTTTGACTCTCTCATTTTTTTCAAAGGACTTTTGAACACCTCCTTTGAACTTGTAACTTTCTTGTGCGCAACGTTGTCATACGTCTCTCGTTGTAAAGGGTGGAATCCGGTATATTGGAGATTTATGACCGCATCAAATATTTACATTGCAAGAAAGATGGTAAGTAATTTAGTTAATACACACAACCTTAATCGAACTTACTATTTCCATGCTAGTGAACAAGAAGTCTAGCTCGTGTTGGGTACGAATAAACGACTTCTGTCTGGCATCATGACGGTCGTTAATGAAACTAGTATTTACCAAAAAGTTTCCGTTAGAAGGGAACGCACACTTACTGCTTACTAACGTCGTCTTAAACGCCATCGACTTGCTGTATGTTTCCCTACTATCAGAAATCCAAACCCATCAAAGGAATTCTCAAACTCAACGCAGATTATCAAAGGCATAATATATTTCACAAATCGCACCATCAGTATGAAAAGAATGCAGTTTAAAGGAAAAATCACGATGCCGGTGGGTTAGAAACGTGTGGAAAAAGAAGAAAAATGTATTCTTGACTATGACAGCTATCTAAGATTAAAGGAGCTGCAGAGAGAAACCTTCAGGAGATTGATTTAAAGCAAAAAATACTCGTCTACAAGTTGATTGACATGGCCATCGGGAAAGCATTGATTCCGGCCACATGGATTTTTACAGGGTGTATGTATGGCCGCCAATACTGCTATTAAACTTTTACAAAGGCAACATCAGTTGCAGCCAACCGATCGAAGAAGTCCAATGTTTCACTGCTTAAACGAAGGAAAAGACCAAGATGAGGAACCTTGTTTCCAAATAGATGGTTGAAGTGTCACAGCAACCAACCAATAAATGTGGAAGACAAATCCGAGAGGGAACTCATACAACCTTTTAAACTTGTTTCAAACTGCTAGCTGCTGCAAAACTCCAAAAAGATGAAATTATACTTTCTCTCCGTTTCTGATTAAGATCACGTAGCAAAGGAATTACAGATCCATGCGAAATGATATTGAGGATATATGAAGGAATGCATCAAATGGAAGGCTTCAAACGAAGCTTTGGCAAAGTTGCCAACGGAAGATCGGGAACAGGTTGCAGAAGAAAGACTGTTAATAGCAAACTATTAAATTAACTATGAAAATAATAGAATCAATAAATGAATCAAGAAAGGCAGTGGACAATAGAATTACTGACATGTCTTTGCTGCCACCCTGTAGTCTTAAAAGGGGCACATGGTATACAAATGTTGTTACATGGATAAACAGGCTACAGTTCTGTTCATTAATTAAATCAGAGGAGCCAAAATTGCATGGTCGGAGCAAAGATTTCACTGTTAACTGGATATCACCTCCTTACTCTCAGAACATTTCTTAGCTTTAGTCATCGATGCAGACTGAAATGGAGACGAATGGGCTAAAGTCGATGAAGAGAATCACCAGGCTCGAACAATTAAAGATTCTAAAATAAAATCCCACATCCAGAAATACACCAGAAAAACATCTTGTAGATTAGCTACTAAGGTGGCAAAGTTCCTCTTTCAGCCATTGATCTAGAAGGATCTGGATTCAATTGTTCAACGTACGGAATACGAATGTGTATGCATTTTATATTTCAGTTTAAGTTTATTCCCTGCCACAGTCGAAAGATTTGAACCGTCTTCTGTTTGCTTTTAAATTACAGTTTACTCAAATATTATCGTTAAGTGGTATTCACTCAAAGTTCTAGGAGACATACCGTAGAACGGCTGAAATCTAATTTAGGTCAAACGTCATTGGGTCAACTTGTTTTTTCATCGACAAATTAAGTAAATTCATGAATCTAATTAAAGTTCTCTCTACGAGTGCAATTACGTCTTCAAAGAATGAAAACGTTAAGCACATTTCCACCAAAGAGTGAAAATCTCCTGTTAATCCGTGTCAGCCTAATCATATTTTCACAGTTAACGTAAAGCCAATACTAAGTACTACTGAATATACATGAACAAATAATTGGAAAGAAGGCGAGGAAAATATTAAACCTGAATGACAGCCATCCTGACAACTAAAAAAAGAGTCAGTTTATGCGAAATGTCATGAAAGTTTCGTTGCTAGTCAGTTGAAATTAGCCAATTCTCAGTAGCCAAAAATAATTGATTTGAGCGCCTTTGCAACAGAATGGGAACTACAAATATGGAACGTATGTTACTTTACTGACTAGTGTTCAAGGTAACGCAGTGGCGAAATGCTGAAATCTGATAGCAATAAGACATTACATATTCATTTTCAGTTGCTAACCTCGAAAGCAGAAAAATCTGTAAATGGATAGTTTTTGTCAGATGTCAAACTTTTTCGTTACTTGCTTTCGAGACTGTCTTCTACATAGTACCAATTTTCTCCGTGTCTTCATTGTGCAAGGTTGGAAAAGGCATTTCTTCTATCTCTTTGACCGGTAGTACTGTAAAAACGTCAAATTCTAAAATTACGACGCTTCTTGTTATCTTTCAATCTGAACAAACCAGGGTTTGTTTAGATTTCACAACAGTCTAAGAAATAGCAAATTTGAACAATCTTTTTGTGGTACAAAACTTGAAAATCGCCTTGAAAATTTGCGACATTGTGCTAAAATCATACTTGAAAGCTTTTAAGTATTGAAATTTTCAAGGCGAAATAGCCAATTCTGACTTTGCTTATGCCTTTGTATTCACTCAATTCCTTGGACAATCAACAAACATTTTATCACACTGTAAGATATTTTTTATTAACAACATCTGAAAGGAACAGAAATATAACCTATGCACATGAAGTCAAACTAATTAACTGCCTGATAATTCATAATTACAAATGAAAAGTATCAACTTATGACAGGATTCAGACACATCCTAAAACGAATACTACCAATTTCGCTAAACAAGACCATGATTTACGTTGAAAACGTGCTTTTTTCTTTCCCATTGCTATTTTAACATTTACTGATTTTGTTTGAAAACAAAATTCGCCATCTCGAAGCAAGAGAGCTTAGAAGACCCAGAATTGGCCACACATAGGGGCATCCATCAACTTCGGGGATTTTCCGACGCTTGTAGGGAAAGCCAATGGGAAAAATCATTGAAAGTAGGTAGTCATTTTGAAAGTGTAGGGATTTTAAATTGGGGAAAAACTCCAACTTCCCTAGGGCTATTTCGATTTCCAACATCAATTATTATCGACTTTACCTTGGCAGTTTGCGAAAAAGAGCATCTCTAGAAACTAGCACTTTCCAAAGAGCTGTTAAGATCTTTGTTTTACATCATCTCCAATGTTGTGGTATTCTACTCAATTTGGGAAAATAAATTTCTATAAACACTGTTATGTTTGTTGAAGTTGACTCATTCACATGCATACACATAGGTAGAAATGTAGGCATATTTTAAGAATGCAGGGAATTATTGGTAGAATCGATGTTGACATCTGTAGGTGGAAGTCACCTGCAGGGAGAAATGATAAGTCAAGCATGGCAACACTGCACAGGGTAAACGTTTGTTTAAAATAAAGAGTTTAAAAATATTTATCCAAAATGTAAATAGCAGTCACTTATCTCATAGGTAGAAATTCTATCTGTCCAAATACATAGCAATGTATACGGCAACAACATAAACAACAGTTAGCATACAGTTCCAGAATGGCTTTGAACCATAAAACTGCAGATAAACATTGGACAACACTTTCAATAACCAGACTAATTTTTCTATTTCTCGGATGCTAAGCAAATTGATAAAACAACATTAAAGAGTATTACTGTCTCCCTAACTATAAACTGTGTCATCTGGTTTTACTAATAGAGGTATTGAAGAATTTTTGAAGTTTAAATTTAACTTTCAAGAAAAGTCATAACTGCTGTACCCTTTTACAAGGTAATGAAAATGTACAAGGCACTTGCATGATAATCTACTTTACAACAGAAACAATACAAAATAATATTTTAATACAAAATGCTAAGCACTACATCTACATCATGCAAGCTACACAAAGTCCTTCACAATATTCTTAATCTGTTTAACTGCACACTTCACAAATGTTTTTTTTTAAACTTCAGTTTGAAATATGTTGCTTTCGTTGATATATTACCTCATCTGTTGCGACAGGTGCCAAAGGTGAAACCCTGTAGCCATATATGATACAAGATTGGCTGAGGCATTTATCCCGTGCCACATGAAAAATTGATGTTTCATCTTTTTATACACATCATCATTTTCCAAGCGAGCATTACTTAATGTACCAACAGATGTCTGACCATCTTCTCCTTGCCCTTGCTCCCGTTCATAACGGTGGTTTTCAAACATCTGTTGTGTAGTCTTTGGCTCAAGATAAATATAACTAATGGCATTTCCAAGAAATGCAACCGAAAGAGCTACACCCTACAAAAAGTGATGAATACAAGATCATGTACAGTATGGCAACCAAAAAGACAAAATATTGAATTATTACTAATTATTACCATGTATTAATAAATATTTAATACATGGCAAATAAAATAGAGATAATCACATCAACCTTGAGAACACAAGTGTTATTTAATAGAACATAAGTTATACCAAATGCAAAAATATCTTTAAGTTATACTACCTACTGAGTGTTTGAAACAAGGGACTTGGGAAGTACTTGAAAATAAGAAGAGACTTGGGGAGAAGGAAAGAGGCACTTCTCCTACGGCATTTGAAGTTGAATTTCAACATAAATGTAACCATTACAACACGATTTTAGAAAAATAATGTATATATACAAAATAATTTTTTTTCCACTTGCAGGCTATACTCAAAATGCCATGCAATTGCACTTGCATGCCTTGGCTCACACCAGTGCATGCCTCATGTTTTTATTCATCTCAAGGACAAAAGCCACGAGTAAGAACATTTTTTGAAGTGCTAAACACGTGTTTTGGCAAAATTGTAACAGTAAAAGGCTAGAAGCATATAATACAGAAACAGATAAATGGAGCAAAAATCCCCATGTTACAAAGCATCCACTTGTAAATCTGTCTTTCCAGCAAAGGAAATAAAGGGTCAACTTTGGGTATTTGATCGCTCAAAGAGGTGAGATTGGGTGGAAGTGAGGAATGTAGGAAAGACAGTAGAACCAGGGGTTGAGCTAAAAACAAAATTCTTTGAGGCGGTGGGATGGGGGTGGGAGTGGTTTATTAGGTTAAGATCTGCCGACATTAGGGTTTTTACAGCCCTGCTTATTATTTTTGGCAAATCTCAATAAGCTTCAGACTTGGAAACACAAAAGATATAAAGTGACCAACTAAAACAAAGGACTCGCTAACTGTACTGGAAAAACTGCTTGACAGACTGCTTAAACAAAATATACAACAGGTCTTGATGTAAGTCTTGGTCACACTGAAGCAAGATATATTTTTGAGGAACAGAGAATTTGATGTTCGCATTTGATCATGTCAACATGCTAAAATTCTCATCTCATTTTGGTTTTCAGGCAAAAATATTTTGAACTGAAACCTACCATTTTTTTCTCTGACCAGATTTTGTCACAGAAGCCAGCACCTAGCCTCACCCATGTTTATTAGTCTTTATAATAGACGTAACTCATATTATAAGGCATGCAGAATATTTTCCTGTCCTGCCACTCCCAGTCATATTTTCAGCCTAATGACCAGCAGTTCAAGCAAACGGGAATTTTAAAGTCACGAGAATGGGGTGTGCCACCTACTCTCATCTCTTTCTCTGCTTCTTTTTCTCTAATAATTTAAGAACACCACTATCAAAAGAATTGTGGCAACTACTCCCACTTCTTCATCACTGACCCCATTCTCAAATACAAAATAAAAACTAGGAAATTAAGAAAACTTCTTTTCGAATATTTATGTGTTCTAGTAAAATGTACTGATTTGATTCGTTTGATTATCTAGCAAAAGAAATTTTGAACATAATTATACACAAACTATCACTCAATGTGCAAAGTGGTTCGACAGGTGCAAAGTTGTCTGTATAGATTTATTGTATTTCTGCCTAAGTTATTGTTTTTTACTTGTATTTAAAGTTTGCATTCTTGTTTCTGCAATGTTTTTCTCTTGGAAATAAAGCAAAGGAAACATCAGAACATTAAGTACTAAATACATCTTTGTTTTTTGCTTGTCTTTGTATGACTTTTTCAATCAAGATTATAAGTAGCCAAATAATGTAGGTTTTAGCACCTACACCTCTCCACTAGATAGGATGATCATTCAATCAATATTTCAGTTGGAGGTGTTGGTGTTTATTGTTTGACTTACCTGGTGCTACAATATTGGCAAAAAATTGTCGTCATTTTCTCCCAGTAAGCATTCTAGCCTGAAACTCTTTTGATACAACAGTAAAGCTGGGAGGGTATGGCATTTCTGGTAATGCTTGCTATAATAAAATACCACTAATATTTACATTTAAAATAACACAGGTTTTGAGTCACTCTTTTCACCAATTTATGTTGAAGGGATATGTTGCTTTTCATGAACAATATTTGGGATGCAAATACACTATTTTGTTTAATAGGTACGTCAGTTGTTCAAATTCAACTGGAGTATGATATAATTATAAGTCTTTATCACACAAAATAAAGATAAAACAGCAGAGAAGAAAAATGAATGGCTGAAAAACCTTCAAATATAGAGGTTAACTGTAAATCTGGTGAAGCTAACATGAGCAACAATAAACTAGCTTTATCAAATGTTCATAAAGTTTAGTGCTCATTGCATGAGTGATATAAAATACACTGAAGACCATCATTTAGCAAGGAAGAACTTTTACTCTTGAAGCTTTATTCTGTCCTGATGCCAAAGATGACCTTGCAAGATTATTTTTCTAGTACACAAATCATTTAGAGTCTGGAACACCTTATTTCAAGACAGAACAGTGGTACAACGTATTGGATCAACCTGACTAGAGAACAAAAATAAATACTGCAAACTACTTAAGGAATGAAAAATTGACAGTATAGAAGGGGCTTGAAATTATAAGATAGCATTTTCTAGCTGAATAACCTTTATAGTACATACGATGGTAACTATCCACCTCTCACAACTATACAATATCATACCTGTGTCTTTATATCTCCAGACCATGACTTGTATGGATGCTGAATGAAGTATGTCACAAGTGTAACACTAGATAATGTGGTTCCAGTGAGAAAATACGCAGGAAACAATCTGCTTTGTGCGAGTCCAAACATATGACGTGGCAGAACATTAATCATCACAACACCTACAAAAGATAACCATGTACAAAGCAGCACTTCAACATAAATGTCGGTTTTAAACCTGTGTCACATTATCAAATTATAAAATTTCTACAGACCCTAACACTCATCCCCACTGCAGCATATCACAAAAAGTAGTGGACCAATCCATTTGTTGCAGATGTGAGAAGTCAAGAGGTTTCCATGATATAGGTGATTTTTTTGTTTTGAAAAGTTTCCTTTTATTTCGTGGTGACGGGGTGCCAAAAGATACAAATTCATCAGCAAGTCAAGATTTACTAAAGTGGCAATTACGATGGCACAGATTAAAATCAAATGTCACTAGTGGAACAAAGCACGTTGATATAAACTGAGCTACACGCACAATACTTTCTCTTAGAAAATTAAGATGTTAAAATCGCTGCAGATACTTAAAATTGGCAAAGGCAACGGCTTGACCCAAGGAAGATATTAGAGGCTCTGACCCTTGCATACCATGGAGAAGCCCGTTTCCTGTTACTGAGATTTATACACGAACATAAGAGGGTTACATTGCATGATGTAGGTTTCTTCCTTATTATTTTTGTTCTCTGCACTACATTACATAACATTCTTAATCTGATGCGTGAAAGGTGATTCTCGACGCGAGTCTGCTTTTGTCAGTCCAGATATCCCATCAGTTTTTCTCTAGTATACACTTAATTCAGCATCTAAAATACAAATAACCACTTTAATATCGTCTATTGTAAGCCAGTTCATGGCTAATAACCAAATGGTAAGTTGAGAACAACAATAAAAACATACGATATAAATCCCACGAAGTTTATAAAAGAAGCTAAGAACTTGAATATATTTTAATTACAATTAAAAATACCTCATTATATTTATTTAATTACAATAGATCAACAACATACCTCATTACAAGTATGAGAAGTCATAAGATTCAGCTGAAATAAATTACCTGATACAAATGTGACCCAGAACTGGGTTCCTGCCCACGAGGCAGCACTTGCAAGATGAAGAAATGCAGTCAGTTTACTATCAATGCTGAAAAAATTTCGACACAGCAAAGATCCGAGGCCAGTAGTGCAAATTGCAACCACAACACCAAGTCTTTGCAATGGCCGTAGTTGATGGGAAAAAACTGAACCCATTTTGGTTTATATATGGCCTCCAAGTTAACAATTTTGTTCAAGGATCAGTTCACAAGGTTGTGCTGTACTGGAAAGGGGATACCTTGGAAATGGCTCTCTCCTTTAAAAAATGAAATCGAGACTGAAAAAAAGACGACTTTTAATCACAAGGGTTTTGAGCCCTAGCTTCCCTATGGTTTCGATCTATGGTTTTCATCCACAGAGAAGTTGGGGCTAAAGTGCTCAGTGCCATCACTGATCTAAAAGAAAACTGGATCGAGGCTCTATTGTTGTCAGAGTGCGGCTAATGAAAAGTCACAGTAGCCATCTTGTTGTGACCACTCTGGACCGTTTGCAGTCTTGTCGAATGGACCGTGGAAGGCTCTTACTCAACTCAG
>JANTCA010055650.1:0-17340 GCA_024741275.1 Chironex yamaguchii
GAATTTACCGTTTGTTGTCTATTAGTGTTTCTTCTCTAATATGCTCTACGTGTTTTGACGTATTGAGCACTGTTCAACGATAGTGTACTACCCTTCGTAATAGACATATGTAGATTGTATATTAAGTATACCATCTCAATGTACTCGTCCAGTTTTAAAATTTTTGTGGTTGTGCTATTTAGCGATTTTGCACCATTGTCCATTGTGTACTGTTTTGTACAGTAGGCTTTTTCATCCATAGCATGTTAAATCTTGTACACTTGGCTATTTAATAAGTCATAAACTGTAAGCAAAGTATGTTTTATTTACACTGATGTTGTTCAAAGTTAGGTTTCGATGCTCCATTAGACGTGTCGCTAGAGCGTTTTAATTGCCTTCACCTACCCAGTAGCATCAGGATACGTACTTGGCGCCAATGATACTGTGACCAAGTCCCGCCACCTACTACTATTTTCAGTCGCTCGCAGCGTCTGGCTCATCGGCTGATCTGTGCAGTCCGGGACGTCGTCTTCCCAGCCTTTCCTTTGTCATTCTTGCCGCCTCTCTGTCACCACAGCATACTTTTCGCCACGACAGTTGATCTTGGTTTTTGATTAGGGTGAGATTGGCATGGGGACTCTTTGCATTACCCCTTCATTACTCTCGAATGAAAACAAGAAGCATTACAACTAGCTTTTATGTATTTGTATTTTTTTTGCCCCCTTGCTATGAAATCTAATAAACTGTGTTCGTTGTCTTTGCAACATTTACAAAAAACTGTTTGACCTGCTTTGATGCCATGCTAACCACTTTCCTCAAAGTTTATAATAGGGGTTTGGAATAAAAATTGCCCTCAATGGAACAAACTCGGAAGATTGATCATCGATGGGGACGATTCTTCGGGACTGGAGACTAGCGAATCTGTTTGCCTTTGTTCTGGTACGTTACACCTTCTGCACCATGCTTTCAAAAGGAGTAAGTACTGAAGTATCCAAGTAATACTGTTCGTTACCATGGAAATACCAAATGTTTTAGTTTCTGGTGGTGAATTGATTTGTGCTTAAGGCAACAAAAATCCGTCAGCAGCTAGGCCATTTACAAAACCAGTCACAATTATCGTCTTTCAATTTGCTGGAAAGCTAGGATTAAAGTAAAGGACCTGGTAATGTTTAGAAGATGCCCTTCGCGTCGAGATTGACAACCAGAAAGATAAAGTTGAATTGTGACTTAACCGCCCTTTTGAAGAAGATAATGATCCATCCACGAATTTTCGACCCGCAAAACCAAAGTTAAAACTTTCTACTTTATAGTTATATACTAGCCCCGCGGCTCTACAATATTGTGAACCACAAACATACACTTCAGTTGAACAAAAATTATTGAGATTGATCACACGTGTAACTTACCAACTCCCCCACTCTTACTCAGAAGACATTATTGTTGCTTTGTGCACTTTTATGAGAGACCCAATTAGTATGCTATTCTATTGCAATTCTTATTTCCTATAATAGAATGGTTTGTTTTCTTGCATATCTGTTTATTTGGAGACAAGGACTGAAAGCAATACTTCAAAGATAGACAAACACTTTTCTGTTTTGCACAAAAAAGAATTATAACAAAAAACCCCGCTACCTTAGAAGCAAATGGATATAAATTATGATGCTAATTAATCCCAAGAACTTTACCTAGTAATTCTGTTCTAAATTCGGTAGGGGATCAAAATCCAGTCAGCAGCATGGAAAACGGTTTCATAAAATAGAGAGAAATACTCTGCCTCCTGAATTACTCTTATCACTGAAATTTCAGGGGGAAGAGCAAGTGTCAGCTTACAGTGAGAATTGCTACTGTTTAGTCATCATTTCAATAGCTTCTGATTAGTCAGTTTCCTTGTTTTCACTGTCTGGGGTTTTGTTGGCTTACCAGACCTAGAACTGTGTGACTGATATTGGCTGTTTGGCTCAGTGCTAGTTCAGACTTACTTAGATTTTTTTACTAGGAAATGGCTGTGTCATAGAACTATTTTCAGGCAAAGAACTTCTTAGGACTTACTATTAATAGATATGACATATCCAGATTGTCCTAGAAGCCACATTCTAAAGGATAAAAAGGCCTTATTTCCGTAGCAAAATCAGTCTTCAGTAGTCAACTGCTTTGTAAATAAGGTAGATTGTTGAGAAGCTATTATCAAAAGGATTTTTACTCGTTACTTTGGAATTCCTGATCTCTGACCACAACTCAAAGATACAACTACAATGTTCATTCCTAATATTTTTACAGGTTTAACCTCTGAAAGGGCCGCTGGTCATTCAAAATACAATCTTTTGCATAATGTCATTATGGATATTGGTGAGGCAAAATCTATAAGGGGAAGGATGAAAAGCCAGGCTAATAAAGCAGATTAAACCATTTAATGGTCTTGATGAATGGTTCTGAGTTTACGAAGAGCTATTCTTGTGCTTCCTTGGTGATTTTGTCTCAAGAATTTTCATGGAGTACCTACATAAGGTCTATTGCCAGAATGGCTGCAAAGAAGGATGGTTCCAGTAGTTATCTTACTCCAGAGACAATTTTGTACCACTACAAGTTTATCATAGTTTAGTGTCATCATTGTGAATTGCTAACTGACAAATGATATGATCAGGCAAGTTTTCAACAAGAGTGGCACCTACGATAGATCCTTGGGGAATTCCATCATTATTGATAGTTGCTAGAAGTGGATTGCCCATCACATTCTTTAAATTACAACAATGGATTGGGAAGATAGTGTCTAGCATGTGACTGGTCACACCGTAGGACAGGAGCTTCCTTGATGTCCTGCATGCCACACCTTAATTAAATGTCTTAGAGATGCCTAGAACAATTCAATTGCCTTAGCTTCATATTCAAGGTGTCATAAATGTGCTCGGTATTGACAATGAGAAAGTTAGCAGCACATATGCCAGCACAAGTGCTTAATGTGAATTATAAAACAGATTGTTTTACTAAGCAATGTTTAACAAAATTTTTTACTTGGGAATCTTTAATCCAGGACTCAAGCCAGACTTAACTTATGACTGACAGTAGACTTGTTAGGCTATAATTGTGAGGATTAGACCATTCACCACACTTCTTGGAGATAAGAATTACAGTTGAGAATTAGGTAGGGAAAGGAAAACAAGATTCCAGCATGTAGTTTTGAAAGGGCTTAGACAAGACAGGAGACACAACAGGAGACAATTCAGGAGTACACGCTAAAATAATAAAATTTGGAAAACTAGGCTCAGTTGCTTCAAATGGATCTAACTACGCCATGTTTGCTACAAACTTGATATGTGACAGCTTAACTGAGATTATCAGCTTGCACAGGGAAACCAGGTTCTGTGTGCCCAGTGTTGTCAAAAGTTGAGTGAGAAGAAAACAGTAGAGCAAAAATCTCCCCTTTGTGCGTTGATGCTGTTAAGACCCCAGACCCATTAAAAGGAGGAGGAATAGAACAAACATTTACCGCCAACATTTTTTATGATTTACCAGAAGTCATCAAAGGGAGGACTTGCTGCAATACAAATGACAGCTTTACAATGATTAGTTTCAAGAAAAGATATTTTAGCTGTGACATCTCCTCAAAGGGCTACCTGCAAGGAGATCTGATTCCCAGCCAATCATATATAAATATTTTGCCTATACATTATCACAAGGGGTCCATTTGTCAGTATTGCAAATGCCTCACAGTTACAACAGGTCACACTGGGAATATATTGTCTGGGGTGCAATGAATTAAACTCCTTATCAAATCAAGGTGTGCAATGGGGATTATCTTAAATTCTGCATAAAATTTATTCTCAGTCTACTATAGGAATTGTTTTACTATGATCTTTGACCTGTGAATTGACATATAAAAATTATTTATCATTCATTGTTAAGGAAGTGCTTAAATGTTTCCTGCCATCCACTAAGGTAGACATATACTATTTACAACAGTTTTGTCACTGCAAAGACATGTTATCTGTTTGTTCAACAGGTGGTTGACAAGAAGTTTTGATTTCATAGCTGCTCGACAATGGCATATACTGTCTGACTAAGACATGAGATAAAAAGCACTCCTTCCACAAAGCAAATGTGTGCCAAGCTATGTGCATGCAAATGCATGCCATTCTGAGTACAGCGTGATTATATTCTACGCATTTAAAAAGATATAAGAACAGCACAAGCCTGAAAGCTTCACATTTTGGTCTGAAGTCACTGATTGATTAAAAGTGGACCTAACTCAGAATTTAAATACCATGTAGGTTTGGGAATGCCATGGCTACAATGTCCACTTTGAATTAATGACACACTCACTCTGCCACATGTTCAATTTCTGTTTTAAATGGGGAGTACTAATGTTTGTTTACAATGAAACCAACAGTCAACTTTTCCTTGTATGGGATAAAAAATAAGGAACTAAGAAAATATTTCATGCCCAAGCCATTCAATTGTTAGTTTTTCTTTTTTTTGCATGTCTCATGGGCCATCTCCATCGATGGATAGAACAACTGCTAGCTCATGACGTAATATACATGGACATGGGTACCAGGGGCCAGGTTCAAAACCACCTATAAGTGGAATTTTCCTACCATGTCCCCTATGGTCATATTTCAAAACAAATAGATCAAATAGAAGCTCAATAACATTTGAAACTAAGGAGAAGCTTTAAATTATGAAGTGACATCAGCTTTAAAAATGTTAAAATAATTATTGAAGCAAAACGACAAATGAGGGAGAGAAACCAATGCAAAACTTCCCATTATATGCTTATGCTGGATTTACAAACAGTTAAAATTTTTGTTGCACACAAGGTACTTATAATAATGTTTCTGATGAGTATGAGTTCATTTACACAAAATGTGATTGTCTACCTCAAACTGACTAAACATGACTGCAAAAAGTTATCCTAGGCTATGAATTAAATCTACACTTTTTTCTAGAACTTTAAGGCACAAAATCTGGGTATGGCACAGGACTAACAAAGCTCAGAAAGTGTACGCATTAGGAGTACTCAAGCGCTTAAGAACTTACTTATTAAGAAGATTACTTATGTTGGCAAAATATCTAATGCATTGATTAATACTAAAACCCTTCAAAGTTTGATATAGAACAAAGTGTGATGTAGATACCAAATCAATATCATGATAACCACACTAACTGTTCAGATGTCCAAGAGGCAATAACATACAGAGAATTTTAACACGCTTTGGGCTATGAGTCAGGTTTATAAACAAACATCCTAAGTGAGTTTTGTATTAATTTAACTAACTCATTATCAACGTTCATTCTATTTGTATCAATGTTCTTGGCAAAATCCTTTATACGTTTACAAAGACCTGCTTCGAAATACACTTCTTTCAGATCTTCAATTATCTTTAAAATGTTATCAAAACAAATTAGCCATAAGTCTACTGAAATTTCTGTTTGTAGTGAAGTATTTCCGGGTTCATTACAGCCTGGATAACAATCCATGAGAAAATATACTGATATTGACAAGTAGCTACTAAGAGAAGTGTCCACTGCAAATGAACCAAGTGCTCTTGTTATCACAAGTCCAAGTGTTACCAAGTTGGCAAGTATGTCAAAGGATCCTCTGTCTTTGAGCTCATAAATTTTAGGAACTATCCGAAAAATCTTCTTCTGAATATCAACAAATATGGGTCTTTGTTTTATTAATGTTGCTTCACTGACTGCAATATTGAGGAAAACACCAATCACAGTCTCAAAATGTTCTGGCCAGCTTGCAGGTGGCTGTCCCCTGTCCAAAAGCTCAGAAATTTTGTTAAAGTATGTTGCAAGTAAAACATCTACATTGTGGTCCAAGAGGACTTTTCTTGTAGGTGGATCTGCTGATAAATGACATAACCCAGGCAGCAAAAACTGGATCAGACTTGGTCTCGATGAGTCTTGTTCATCTGGGCAAATTTCAAATACTGAGTGAATGAAAACACATACAAAGCATGGATTACACATAAAAATTAAGAAAAATATGCATTATACAACAATACTCAAAGACATCGATGAAAGCAACAATCCTAATGCCAAATTGACATATAAAACTAAGTTGCATGTTCAAATTTTGAAGAGTGATCAAAAAAGCAGTAAAGTAGTTGCATACATACATACATACATACATACATACATACATACATACATACATACATACATACATACTTACATACATACATACATACATACATACATACATACATACATACATACATACATACATACATACATGCATACATACATACAAAGATACATACATACATGTATACATACATACATACTTATATATATATATATATACATTACCCACCACTGGGTTTTCTTGTGATACCAAGGACTCCGAAAATCCATCACCAAATCTTTGTGCCATGACGGCACAGAGGTTTGAGTGTTACCTTGCGAGTCTGAGGTTTACAAGTTCAAGCCCTGTCAGCTCCCACTAAGTTCAGCCAGCTATTGTGGTATTGCTCCACTCCGAACAAATACATTAAAGCACTTGTGTCTGTTGAGGTATTACATATACCTGACACTAATGAAGGCTTAAGCCAAAACACAGAAAACTTCCCCTTACCCAATACTTCATCTTGTGATACCAAGGACTTTGGAAGTCCTTAACAAAATCTTTGTGCCATGATGGCATCAAGGTTTGAGTGTTAAGTTTTAAGTCTCAGAGTTGTGTTCAAGTCCAGTCACTCCCACTAATTGCAGCTATTGTGGTAATGATCCACTCTTTACAAATATATGTATATGCATATATATACTTATTTATTTATTTATTTGTTTGTTTGTTTATTTATTTACTTATTCATTTATTTATTTATTCATGGCTTGATTTATCCATAAAATGGTCCTCTATACATAGGAGCAGAGCATAATATATATGTAGAGCATAATATATATGTAGAGCATAGTATATGTATTGAAGTAATGAGAAGACAAATCTACTACAAGGCTGTTTCATTATAGTTCAATGTTCAGGGGATTCTTCCAAGATTACCTTGGAATGTTATACATTATCAACATTACATTATCAACGTCAAAATAAATAAAGTGTTCTGATTGGTTATTCTTTGGTTTGACAAGTCATAAAGCAGTTTATTAGTCTTCTGATTGGATGTTTTTTAGCTTGAAAAGTTACAAACTCAATATTCTGATTTGTTATTAGTTTCTATGGTGGCACAATGATACAAGTTCATTTAAGGATGATAATTCAGGTCGGCATATGATCAGGAACTTTTCTTTCAGACAAAGGTTGTATCCTTTGCTGGTGCTGTTGTATGGACGTTGTGATGAGAGCATTTGCCATGATATGGAGTGGTTAATGTTTTGGTCTTTCAGGGTCCAGATATATTTACTAAGTTCAGTGCAGTTTCTTTGTCATGCTGGTCAGAATTATGCTTTATGGTTCCTGTATCTTGTTTTGAAGTTGTTTCTGTAAGTCTAATGTATGTTTCAGTGGTGTTGTTGTCTTTGCATGTGATGGTGGCTTGTCATGTTACCAATGACAATAGGCAGCATACCTTGAGTAGGCATGTGTTCTTTTGTTGGCAGTTGCATTTTTTTGGCAGTGGTTTGATTGGCATGGCTTATTGGATTCAAAATAGATTTGTTATGCTTGTCAATGATCTGTTTGGTGCTGTTCATGCAACTGTAACTAATTCTAATGGTGTTGCAGTTTACGATTTTTCTGAGTTTGTGTCCTATTTGGACGTGCTTATGTATCAGGACAAGGAATTTACGTCCATTGTCAGTATATTTTTGCTGAATAGGGGGTTGAACCAAAGAATGTTGTTTCATTGTCTGTTCTTTTTCTGTTTGGTGGTTGCCATGGGTCATAGTGCAAAGTGTATTGGTATCCACTTTTGTCACGTGCTTTTTGTAATAGGAGGGGCAGTTTGATCACAGGATGTTTTGTAGGATGAAAGGGATGAGAGCTGTTTGCTCATACTTAATGGTATGCTCTTTATACTGATTACAGGGTAGCTGCTCTGTAAGCAGATGTATTGTAGAGTGGTGTTAGGTTTTGTATATGGTTGGTAGGTGTTTTTATCTAGGTTAAGTAGTAAGTCCAAGAAGTTGACAGTCTGTTGGCCATAATAGTGATATATAATGTATGATAAGGTACAGTACTTTCTTTATACTTTGTGTGTGTCTTGCTGTTGCATTAGAAATGGCTATTCCATCATCTTGATAGAGCCCTATCTTTATCTTTGGATGCTTCAGTTGTGAGAGGAGGTAACATCCAACTATTTCACACATTTTGACAACATCAAAGTTTCCCATCATAACACTGAATGTTGTCACCTTTTTTTGCTAAAGTTTTGTTTGTGGAATAACCATGATATTTTTGCATGCACAATTATATTTCTTTCATCATCGGCAATGTTATCATAGTTTGCCAAGTTTTGTGCTCTTTCCATTGTTTTGGCTACACCAGATGGCAGCTATGGTAGAGTAAAGGTTGTTAAAACCAACTGCTTGAAGTTTGTATGTTAAAAACAACAGAAACTATGCATTTCTGGAAGTAGTTTCATTTTGTCCCTGCTGGTTATATCAGGAAACAATTTGCACTCAGTTGACTAAATGAGTCCATTGAGGCAGACAACAATTATTTGGCCCGTTTGGCTACTAGAGGGCATTCAGCCACATATCACATGATGCTATTTTCTGGTACCCCATGCTAGCTACCCTGCTATTAGTGATAAGTAGATAGATATATAGACTGCTACTTTTAAAATACAGAAATATTAAGTACAGCGAGTGAATACTCAGCACTTACCCTTAAAGTCTACTTCTGCCAATACCAGCAAAACTGGAATGATCTCATTTACTTTGTCCCTATACATCTCTGTCTCTTCAGATAACCAGGCACTTATCATACGATAGGCTGCAATTATTGCTGGTTCTTTCAGCAACCCACTAGGGTCAGCTAAAGGGACTTTACTGACAAAAAAGTTCATTGTTGCAAGAACTATATCAGATAGAGCAAAATGAAGTTTCTGCATGGCTGCATTCTGGGGGGCTTCGTTAGCATTTCCTTGTGAACTGATAGTGCTACTTTCAGAGAAGTCTGTTACAAGATACACCACAACCTTCTCTGCAATGGCAAAGTAGGCAGCAATTTGAGCATCAGAATGCATATCGCTTTTACCTGCTTCTGGTAAACCCAACATATTTATCTCCACTGCTGCCAATGCTAAGATCAAAGAGATGAGTTGAATTCCATTAAAACGTGGACAAGTAAATTTGTAAACCCACTTAATTCCAAATACATTCATGACTGTAAATGACAGAAATAGCGTATCCCTCCTATGGTTAACACTTACTTTAGATTGAAGGATTTGCATTAAACCAATACAAATATGATCTTGAACAATCTTGTTTTCAGGTCTGGATGTGTCAAAATTAATATCCATATTTTCAATGCACGAAAAGAGGCTTGTCATGGTTCTTACAATCCCTAGATCACCGTTTTCTTTAGTCATTAATAGCTGCTTGCTAGCAACCAAAATTAGTTTCTCATAATCAATATTCGTGTGACACTTACTTCTACTATGGCTCAAGGAATTTATTATAATCTGAAGTAATTGACTACACCTTGCCTTGACCAAAAAGTTATTTGAGATCAACTTATAAATACCAGAGGACGTAATAAAGATATCACTTCCTTCCTGACACGAAACCAGTTTCATAAGGATCCTACATGAATCGTCTACAAGCTCCTCGCGTTCACCATTTGCATGAAATCCTTCGGTGCGGGATATTGACGTGCATATTTCGACAAGGGCATCAATAACCAGAGGAATCAAGGCTAGAATCTCTTTTTTCTTCGCTAACTCTTCGGTGGATACAAAAAAGGTCAATAAATTTAATCCTAGCGGAATAATACCGCCTTCTGACGGTTGATCTCCATCTTGTTGTCTCGACCTATAACGCAATAACTTTCCAATAAATTCTGGTCCAACTGCTTGGCATAATCGGCTGAGAACTTCTGCAGGAGGTTCCTGGTTCTTGAGCAGATGTGTTACCACAAACATTCCTGCAAGCTTTTCACTATCGTGGACAGCACATTGAATAACTTCAATATACCTGTCTATGTCCTCTGTTCTAATTTGTTTATCTTTCATGACATTTCCTTCACAAAAATCTCCATCTTTTGATTCAAAAGTATCCATGTCTACAATTATCTAGTATTACACAATGTAACTCTATATTAATTTCTTTTTAACAGAGTTTTTTATTTATAGATATACATTCACACTGTCTGTCTTCAGCCTAAAACAGCATGGCCCTTTCACGAAAATGGAAATTAGTGCTGTTTAACAAGCCGCAGCCTAGGAACGAGGCCGCCTAAACTTGCAAACTGATATTTGCATGACAGATATAAATAACATTATAAATGACAGCTCCTTTTATTTGGATTTTTGACCGAGTACGTATAGTTCTTCAACTGAGACAACAGTATAATCGTAACGGCCATGTTGCTGTGACCACATTGGACAGCTCGCGGTCTTGTTTGAGTGGGGATATTGTATTGTCTTGTTTGCAACGGGACAACCACGAGTTCAGAGGGTAGTTTTCTTGCCGAATGATTAGAAATTAGGTAAATTAAAACAGGCCTATTAATAGAGGTCATTATAGTAGAGGAGCCACGCACGGGCGAGGGGGATGGTAGAACATTCCTCTATGTTTCCCTAAAGATGGTCTTTGATCTTCCGAATTGAGGGGCCATGGCCACCTCAGCAGAATTTTAAAGGGGTGCCAAAATTTAGAAGGGGCATGAAAATAAACAAGGGGCCCAAAAACTAAAAGAGTTTGACCACACTATATTATTCTACTATCATCCAGCTCCAGTCTGAGAACTTTGTAAAATACACACTGAAATTAGTTTTTGAGCAACGTTTTTGCGCACCAAATATTCCGTCTTTGTGCACATTCTAAGGAGTGTACGTTGCGAGAATTATTATATAGAAAACCGCTTTAATTAGCCCAATACTTCAATGTTTCATGCTGCAAAACTCACACCAAAAGCATGTGGCGCAATTGATCAATTGTTAATAAAGATAAATAGTACTCAAATTTGTACACACAGGTGATTTGAAGCTTCCTGATGACAAGTACGGAATTTGCGCGCATTTCTTATGAGCTGTGCACATTCTACACAAACTGTGCACTAAAGATCTTCACAGTATGCAGCAAAGCTTCCAGACTGAAGCCAGGTCAATGTGCAAAGTTAAAGTTTTGGAGGGCGCCATTTTCAAGACATTCAAGTGCG
The DNA here is from genome assembly GCA_024741275.1 of Chironex yamaguchii. Classification (NCBI taxonomy): domain Eukaryota; kingdom Metazoa; phylum Cnidaria; class Cubozoa; order Chirodropida; family Chirodropidae; genus Chironex; species Chironex yamaguchii. The sequence continues at coordinate 11,267 of JANTCA010055650.1, forward strand.
CTTTCATTACCAATAGGCAGCATAGATAGTTGAATAGATATGTTGCTAATCACATTTATTCTGACAAATTTGCATTCATCTCTGTAAAGGTCGATCATTACAAAACTGATATTGTTAAGGCGCTAACGTTAATGCTATGCCACATGTATTCCATTGCTGTTTCTGTTCCTATTAGCTCCACTACCACAGAAAGGTTGTTTTCTTCAAAGAAGAGGATCAAAACATGGATAAGATCAAACATGATCCAAGAAAGACTAGAATCCTGCTCGCAGTGACCGTGGAGAAAAATTTGCTCTCCTAGATGTAGAACATGAACATATCGAATTGTTCACAAAAGCCTCAAGTGAACTTTAAAGGCTCATTTACAACATTTTTGTTAAAATCCATATCACATTCGATAGTTTTTTGTAACTGCTTTTAGTAGACCTTACAAGACAATCTTAATCGATACTTAAAGCGATAACTTTCATGATAAAGCTGTTATTTACAATTTTCCTAAAAGATATCACTTTTAAATGTTTGAAATGAACCATGATCCTTAAAATGAAGGAAACATTTAAACTAATTTTTGACCACTTTGAACTTGTCAGAAAATGATTCACAGAATACAAAATCACAACGTCTTATTACATTACAAGAATGGTGCTATAGACTAAGGTCTTATTCTGTAAGCGCTATATTCAAATAACCAATTTGTAGGCAGCTGGAAAAATATTCACTTTTGTTTGATGTACGTACATATGCAATCTCATGTTTAAGTATGTTTTGTTGTAATTCACGATTTCGTACCATTTGATTAGAGCCCAATGCATTAATGTAATTATTTCAAGGTAAGCAGCTTCATAACTTAGCTTTCTATTCGTCATATTAATCTCAGTAAGAAGTAAGACAAATATCTCCCAAGGGAAATCAATTTATGTATGTTAAGTGTTATAAGCTTGTAAACTTTTACATGCCTTTATTATTACGTGCAAGATACTCTTGAGCCATGAGTTCCAGAGTTTCAAAGTGTTCTTTGCAATGTCTAGGTTAATCGTTCTCCCATTCACTTATTACGTTTGTCTCAAAACTGAAGTTCGTTAAATATATGATCTATGAAATTAGCACAAAAGCACAATATCATTGACAAGATGATTTAAAGTAGTTATTTCCCTTAAGGCCTTGCTCGGCTTTCCCGTTTTGCATATGACACTGACTCCATCCCAGACTATAGTTAACTGTAACCAAAATTACTCGACAATTATCAAAACTTGATCATTGACTTTCCGTTCTAGGATAACTTAGCATAATTTGATAATTTGATTTCACATGTAATTTGCTGTTTGCAGTGGAAAAAGAGTGATAGCATAGTTAAAACTCTCTGTCTTATCGGTTATGATACTTTGTTAAATTCAATCAAATTTACAAAACTGTTAGTCTGTACATAAAAATTTCGTCTTCTAATGATACAACTAATGGAAAATATAATACACTGAAATGTAAATACAGTTTACAACAAGTGTTAGTATGATAAGTTATGTCTCCTCATAAGTTCCTTGTCCTATTGACGCTCATTTGTTTTTTATTGTCTTAAGAGTGTGACTAGCGATTAAGTTCCATTTCCACTTTAAGAGAAGCACGATGCTTTGTCAGGTTTCTAGTGTCTTAAACTTCAACCGCTTCGACTTGTATAACACGGTTGCAACACACCTCAACCAAAATAACAAAAGAGTAAGTGTGCAGGCTCACTGCAACTCGAAACACGAAGAAATAAAGAATGAAAGTAACATCGCAATTGAGTATCCAGGGCACGATGCACCCATTCAGGATATGGGATAGCCTAGAAACATCGTACTCTACCAAAATATCTTGGGCGATTATAAAAAAAGAGAAGTATGAACTGGATAGACAAACATGCGTTTTCTATCCAATAATCACAAGTTGTTATCGACAAAGTGAAAGAAACTGCCCCTCGTAGTACCTTGAAAAGAATTATGTTCTTTTACATATAGGGCATGAACAGTGAATTTCCTCTACATTTCTACATTAACTACAAAGTTGTTCAAAATGTTAAATATTTATCAATTATATTATCGTTAGTTAACAGACACATTTTTATTCCATGAAATCACAAAGCAGTGGATTCTTAAGAGTCAGTTGCCTTTCGAAACCGTTACAATTGATCTCAAATTTGATGATGATATTTCATAAGCTTTTGAACTACTGGCCATACTGTACCCAGAGGATTATTGATACTGATTGTATGATTTTAAAAGTTCAATTTAGCAAGTAATCGTTGCAGTGAACAAGGATTTAATATGCTGATACTACCGTGTTGTGAGTGGGGAGGAAGATGTTCCTAAATTTTAATTCCTGCTTAAGGTTTCCACAAAGAAGACTTTTTCCAGACGCCTTTTACTTTATCCCCAGTTCTGAGATGTAGGACTATATCATCACGATGAATTTTGTCAAGGTAATTACCAGCAATAGTTAATAAACTGATTCTGACTAAATTCAAACTCATAATCACATAATAGCTCTTCTTAGAATACGATGCGTCTTTGATTTTTTAAAGACAGTAGTTCTCCCAATGAGTCATTAGCTTTCAAAATGATGTAGTTACAAAAGTGGCAACTGGATCTGAAATATCACTTCGAGACTACGAATGGCTCTCGTATACTCCAACCATGTCTCAAAACAGAATGAGTATTTGTGGTTTGTTGTCCATAACGCAATCCCCTTGCTAGCATATGGAATGGTTGAGTTTAAATCGTCTGTGGTCTTGATGATATTTACAACATCTGTCAAAGAAATGATAAACATTTTGCAAGGTCCATACCAACATATCAGAGAAAAAAATCAGAAGATTTTATAAAATCTAGAGAAGCAAATAGCAAGAATATGCCAAAAATTACTTCGGGGAATATAATATGAAACTGACATATTAGCATTACTATTAGCGATGATTTTTCTCGCTGTTAATTCAAGTTGGCTATCTTCTATGCATAATCCTTCTATCGTACAAAGCTTGAAAATAGCATTGACAATTTGAGACATTGTGCTTAAATCATACCTAACAGCTCTTTCATCTGACATTCTTCAGGGTATGAATTGTCAGAAGAAAAGTATAGATATATGGCAACCGTTTTATAAGAAACATGAATCGGAAATTGCCAATTATAAAGAAGAAAATATAAAGATAAAGAGAAAATGAAAATCCCACCCAGAGGCGAAACAAATTTAATTAATGGTTACCTTGCAGGCTAATGCATATTTTCTTCACTGCTCGCTGACCATCTCGCCAGCTGCCTTTAAACTTCAGCACATGTTTATTCATATCGACCTTAAATATTCCACGCAGCCCTGAAACGAAATGAGGTTAAAATGACACTACACTTATTAAAAGCCAACTATCGATAAATTGAATTAAGTAACTGTATGTCCGAAATGAAAATCATAAAGGATATTTGTGCTTATTGAAAGCTAATTACGACCACTATTTTAATATTTTGAGCAATGAAGTGAAGCTAGCAATTTGTCGAAGTTTGAAGTTTTGAAATCTTTGCTGAGACAAATGTCTTTTTTGTGTATAAATGCAAGTTATGTATTGTTCCCCGTTGAAGCAATCGATTTGCGACGTCTAAAGCAAACGTTTCCTTTGGTTTTGATTTGTCCAACCTAATGGAACTTATTGCAACAGTGGCATATGTGTTAAACAATAAACAGCAAGTCTGCTTTGGAACTTCCAAAATTATCAGAAGTGGCAATGTTGAGGCAGAGTTGGTGTAACATCATTGTAGCTTCCACTGAAACGTTTGAATATTGGTGAGAAAATGTTGACTGCAGAGAAATACGGCAAAAGTCCAAAGAAAAGTGACATCTCAAAATAATTCACTGAAAACCTAACCACTAAAAATCCGTTCTCAGCTTAACCTTACTAATCTCCTTAATTGTGGTCTTATATTTTACTACTTCAAAATGAGTATATACTGCTAAAAGTGACTAACCTGTTCCCTGAATGACAGATGTAGAGGCCAGACCGCGTTGAAGTGACATTACATTTGTATTATCTGCCACAAATGTGGGAAGTATGCGTACGTCAAGTCGATGCAAAACAAAGCATGCCATCGTTGAGACAACTTTGCCAATAGTGACACCGGTTTTTGAATTCAACAATGAAAAATGGTGTCCAGGTACAGTATGAAGAAAAAAATGAGTGGGCCTAATTAATCGCTTCCAATTAGAAGCACAGCTACCAAATCCAGGAAAGGATGGAGAATATTGTTTGTCATTTCCCTCTACATATAATACAGGTCCTTGGTACATCACCTAAAAGAATAATAATGAAGTATTACGTGTAAGCAATGCTGTTCATGTATGTGGTCATAAGATGCATTGTTAAACTTTGTAGTTTGCATATATTATCTTCACAGCAATGCACATACTTACACACAAAGTATAACACATAGTTAAGATGGTCTAGCCAATCTTTAGGTCTTTCAGGGCTGATTCTCATATCAATGTGCCTATTGTTGTCAGTCATTGCTGTCACAACATTGCTCCGTAAGTAGCATATTTTGCAAGGGATACTTATGTGTAAGCAGTATTATGTGTATTTGAATGAAGTATGTTTTTATTGTGCAATGATCAAATGTATCGTTGTGCTACATTTTCATTCACAACCATTACTTAAGTAAGTAAGTAAGTAAGTAAGTAAGTAAATAAGTAAGTTAGTAATTAAGTATGTAAGTTAGTAAATAAGTAAGAAAGTAAGTAAATTAGTAATAAAATAAGTAAGTAAGTACAGTAAAACAAGAAAGTAAGTGAGTAAGTAAGTAAGATGCGCATAGAAAACAATTATCATACCTTTGCAGGTTGCCAATCTTTGGCAGCTGCTGCCGATACCAATGTATTTCGACTAACTGCTTGGTGGATGGCGTCAAGGTCCGGAAGTGCAACAGTCTTCATTTTTGCCATTTCATTCATTGTTTTTATGACATCATCCAGGCTGCTGGCATCAAACAACTCATCGAAAAACTCCTTGGCTAGCCCTAGTTGTGTTCTTGCCACATTTCGAAGGAAATCTTTCAATGGCGCCTAGTGGAAAGACGATTACAGTTTTATAACCACATTTTCTCAACTGGAAACATAAAAAGAACAAGGATACCCTTTACATTGGATTTTTCTTTAATTATGAAAGGTACCACTTCATGTATTTCGATCGAGTGTGGTGTTTTGCAAGGTAATTGTCTTACCTTCTACAATATGCGCTGTAATATTTTCATTCAGCATAAAAATTGTGAAAACCTCGTCCATAGGCACATTTGACTAATTGATTCCTCTTCTAGCAACAGTTCACGTGCTCTGGTTTGCAAACGATGCTGTGGTAATAGGCAATCGAAGGAATGATTCTACTAAGTTTTCTTCAATCTAGTGCAAATATACTGATCATTATCAATGCATATTCCTCCACGTTGTCAGTATCATGCTGTCATATTATAAATAGGAACTGAAAAATGCTTGATCTCTCCATTAAGACAGTTTTCCTAGTTATCCACCTCTTTGAAAAGTCTAAGGATGTGAAGTTTTGAGAGAATTTTGCATGGGATAACCACAATGCAATCATATTTCATCTGGAGTGTGTAAAATATCAATCGCTAATTGTGTTAGAAAGCTCAAATCTATGGAAAATATTAGAAATTTCAAAATCCAGTTCTTAGTACCTTTACAACCAGATAAGCTTGGTCGTTGAAAGACACTTCAGCTGATACCGTATAGCCTTTGTAGTTAGTATATGTATTGACGATTGTGTTTTTGTAAGTTTATGATGGCATAAAATCCTTTTCCTCTCTACCTCGAACAATTTTGTTGTAGATTTCGGTTTGTATATCGACCAAACAGAATTCTGTCAAAGTCAGGCAGTTTTAACGCTTACAGATCACTTTAAAATGATCACGTTTAACTGTAGAAATCTACAAGGATCAACATACAGTCTGACTTTTATGGTAAGATAAATGGCTTTAACAATCTTTTTGTGGTACAAAACTTGAAAATCGCCTTGAAAATTTGCGACATTGCGCTAAAATCATACTTAA
>JANTCA010055661.1:0-14921 GCA_024741275.1 Chironex yamaguchii
TCACTTTTAATTTGTTGCAATCGATATATCCACTACAGGTCCAATAAAAGTGTAAGACCAAATGCTTAATTTACAATTATGCATAGCTTTTTCAGAAATCAAACTTGTTTCCTACTAAACCATGTTTTAAAAGGATCTTTACCAAGGTTTGCTATGCTGTAGACGTTCAGGTTTAAAACATTAAACTGTTTTAAAATGTTTTATCGGATATATAGACTATCAGATTCAAACTTGTCTCCAAACATTACGGAGATATTTTACACAATCTTTGGTTTAGGGAAAACTATGAATTAGTTAAATATACCACATTATCATCCCGTCTTCAAACCTCCTTTTTGTTTTTTGTTTATTAAAGATCCTAGTCTTTACCTCTACCTTTAACGGAAACAACTTCTTACAACTATTAGAAACTACAGATTTCGTTCATAATAGGTTGCCATTTTCAAATCTCCATGAAATGCATCGGCGTATAATATATTATTTAAGATGATCATGTTACTGCTTTTTTAGTTCGTTCAACGAGATGACATTTTTTCTGAGACATAGTAAAATGAGAAATAGTAAAAGGGACGACCTTGTTCCGACAATATTACCCTATACGGTTTGTATATTCGGGATGTTGATCTATGTCGCAACATTTGCTGCTGTGTACGGTACTACGTAGTACCTGTCATCAGTTTACAACCTTTATGAGCATTTCACATAAAATAGTTTAATTGCACAAACGTTTTCTGCTTTAAAAGGTAGTATACCGGCCTCCCATCCCAAGGACTGCGTCATATGACACCAAGGGACTTATTATCCACGTAGCACCTGTTACTCTAAGGCAACATAAATTCGTGCTTGAATATCTGAAAATTCGATGCTTATTCAGGTTTTAAGTGCTGTCCTTTTGTGTTTACGTATTATACTAACGCTTTATGTCTTTCGTTTGGTTCCAACCATGTTTCATGGGTTCAAATCGATGTTGTTTTCTTTGCTCAAAGGGAGAATCCCTCTATTTCTAGTTTTATATTGAATCTGTAAAATGTGAGGTAACTGTATACAAGTTGACTTGAGGGAGTCTTAAGTAGAAATTTACAATTAATTCCAAAAAGGGCAATCGTTTGTCAATTAACTCTAAATAAGTGCAGTAAGTACCCTCTGCCTTTAAAGAAGTGCATTAATCGAATTAATTGACGCCAGAGAACTAGGATCGTTTGTCGGTTGATAGAAAGAAGATCTGTTTCCTAGTTGAATCCAATAAACAATAATCTTTTCTCTCAGTGACTTCAAAGCAGTACAAGCATCTGATGAACGATTTAAAAATGTGAAGTGGTTTATCGGATGAACCCAGAGAATCCATTCGAATCAATTATACATTGAGAAGGGTGGGCGAGTGAGGGTGGCACATAAGAAGGCGCAATTGTTTATCAATTGACTCCAAAGAAGTACAGTAGTTTACCAGTTAAATGTAAAAAAGTACAATCTTTTGCTAGTTGAATCTAAAGAAGGGGAATCAATCTTACATTAGCTCCGAAGAAGCGCAGTACTTTGTTAGTTTCCTCCAAAGAAGTGCAGTTTTGTCAATAGCTTTAAAAAAGAAATTATTTGTTAGTTTACTCCCCATAAGACGTCACTCTATTCAATCTTAAATCTCTTTACGGCCTATTTTCTTTCTTTTATTGCAAATAATACCTGTAACGCTTTACTGTATTTTCGTCATGCTATGCGAAATATTTCACGAAGACATGGGCAAGATATTTATTTCTTAACTTATGACTCGTAGACCAGCACTTCATGTCGTCCATAATTGCAACGTAGTGTCTAAAAGAGCCGATTAGTGAACATCGTTCAACAAAACACAGCAAAGAACGCTACCTTAACTTGACATAATGTCACAGCAAAGGCATCTCGTGTGTTGAACACAAAAACAAACCGGGTCATGAAGACCAACTAAGAAGCGTGTGTCATTGAAGGCCTTTCTGTGTCTTTTCAGAGCATTATCCTGTTCATGTCCCGCTGTGGCATATAAAACATTGAGTAGATGAATATTTTAAACTGTCAATGGGAGAAATTTTTTTATCAAAAATGGTCTGGATCGCTTTATGTGTGTTAGGTAGGAGAAAATGAATACTAAATAATTTTATCTAGCCTCAAGTTGAAATAAAGAGCAAAATTATAACTGAGTAGATGTTCTATGAGACTTGCTATGGATGGCTTTGAAATATGAACGATGCATGATATAACAGCCATAGCATCGCTTGGAAATCGTCGTCCGGTCAACTTGTCAAGATCAGTCAACTGAGAAAACCTCCTAAAAAGCTAATTCCCTGGAGCGTCGATTCAATATATGTATAAATTAAAGATGTGACAGTCTGCCGAGTTTTTGCTTCTACGAAACAAAACGATATGGCTACAATAGATAATAAGGTCAGCGAAAGCACTAAGAGTGAATAATTAAGCTCTTAGAATATGAACATGTACCATAGCTTCTTTGAATTAAGTTTGAACGTGAGTATAAATTGCTTTACCTTGTTTTGAAGAGTATGTATTGCAACATTTAAATGCCTTTTGCATTTGCTATGAGTAGACTTGAGTCAGCGGTTCAGCTATCTTTATGTCATAAGTATGTTTATGTCCTCAGGTAGAACGCCGTTACCGAGTCGCAAGTAGTGAAAACTACTATACTTGCAATTAACTTGAGATTATAACTATCTACGTGCAAATGAGTAACAGGTGATTCTCTCAGGCTACGATATGCATACATTGCAATGTTTTGATAAAACGCCTTAGCAATCCGTCGGAATCAAGTGCTTCTATAATCAAAGTTGTTAATGATGAAGATACTATGTTGTTAATGATAAAGATACTAAGTTGTATGTTTATAAGAGAATACCACGATGTGATAATGACCTTATTCTACATTATAACTTCTTAGTCTGATACTCGTATCTTTAATAATGGAAGTAATGCATGACTGCTGGCACATTTGTTTGCGTAATCTAATTAAGTTAAGTTTTAGTTGATATGAGTTCTCAAAACATCGAGAATGTGCGAAGAAAAGTAGGTTGTTGAGGGAACGTTCTAGATCACTAATCCGCTGTTTTGTTTCAGATAAATCGATATAGGAAGACTTTTTTACCGCGTTGAAAATATTGTCGATGCAATTTACTCTTTTCGGGTTGCAAACGCCAGAGTGAAATACTTCGCTTTAAATATAGTTGTGAACGTAAACAGTATTAAATTGATGATATAGTGATACGAACACTTAAAATCTCGTAGATTGGAGGGTAAAGTATTAGCAAGGTGCAGCTGCTGTTATTAGGAGCTCTCAAGGATTTTTGTTATATATTTGGTATTCCTACAAGCTGGCAGTTGACACTTGGCTTTCCTTGTTGCAAGAGTGCACATTTTGCTACCAATGCATGCAATGAATGGAAAAGGACAAATTTGCATTAGTGTATACATATAAAGGACTTGTGTTTAAAGAATATTTCAAATGGCTTCGAACATTTGGAGTCTAAACATTATTGAGGTGCTTGTTGTCACTGTGATGAAAAATGGTGTGTGTTTACTGTTACAGTACTCTTGCATTAGGTAATCTGCATCTTGGCATTAGGTAAGTTGCAAAATTTTAAATTAATAGTCCATAAGAGAATCTATTATGACAATCAAGTACGAAGCATCAAATTTTCTTCACGGTATGTAATGCAAATAGTCGTTAAAACCAAATCTCAACATGTATCTGAGTAGATTTTGATAAATAACATATGTATCCATCTATCTATCTATCTGTCTATCTATCTATCTATCTATCTATCTATCTATCTATTTATCCATCTAGCTTTCCATCTGTCTGTTTGTCTGTCTGTTTGTTTGCACATTTAAATTTTAAAATTTCAAATTCCATGTCTTTAAAAGTTCCATGTTCTATTTCAGTGTCAATAATGACGTTGCATTTCATGTACCTCACATAATTCTAAATACATCTATTAGCAACTGAATACATTGTTTTTTACATTTTGATAGCTCAGTCATAGTACAAAAAACAAATCAAACTGATAAGGAAGAGAAAGCATTTAATTATGTAACTACTATTACTAATTTTCTTTTAACATAATTACCACTTTTCAAAACAGCACTTTAATTATTGTATGGTACCCTTCAATCAAAAAGCTGCAGCACTGTAAGATTAAACATTTTATTGCTTTGAAAATTGCATGCCATTTTTATCAACACGGTTGGGAAGATCCGCTAAAAGGAATCCTGGTGGTCAGTTTGATATCCACGTTATTTATTTTAGGAAACAAATTGTTTTATTTAGTTCATTAATCTGTGAGATTACAACACGTTTAGTTCATCTTACAATACAAAATAATTATTTTCCAAAGCCATAGAAAATTTAATTTATATAAAAATTAAATTAAGCTCTTAAAACTGAGTTGTCTTGCTTCACTTTTACAAAACTAGGTTGCGAATTCCTAAATATTATTTTTAAAATACAGCTTGCTAAGTTTTAACGATATTTACTCAGACACTTACCAATCAACAGTTATGTGAGATGGTATTGTATTACTTACAATTATTGTTCCTTAAATTTTCCTTATTTGCTGCACAGTTGTCTTTGAGGATGCTTAATCATGTTCCAGATATTACAAATGAATCCACAAACCAATTTAAATTTTGATGATAAGTTAAATAAACTAATACGTGGAATTTCTAGTTCATAGAGCATAATATAAATCCTCAGCCTTATTATACAGATTTAAGCTATTTATATCCTCTCTTAAGGGATAATCTCCTTTCCAAATTGTCTAGAGGAAGAATTATTTGCACCTCAGTAAATGCAGCCCTTATGTTTCCTATACGTTTCTATTTGCTACTCTTTTCAAATTTCTTCCAATAACATTGATATAATGAAGTAGTGAAACCTAATTTATTGGGCTCATTCTAGCTAAAATACAGCGAGCTCATAAACGTTCAGTGACCAATCCTATAGAGCATATTCATGGTACAATTTTATATCTCAATAGAAATTCTGAACACAGTTTTTATTCTCTCTTGTTCAATTAAGAGACTAGCTTACTCTAAAAACCTAAATTGCTAAAAAAGTATCAACAATCTCTTTGTCACAAACTGATAAACGACAGGTATTCATCATTTAAGATAATTTAACCACTTGATATTCCGGCCTTCGTATTGAAGATTATATGCTCGACGAAAATTAATAGGAAGAAAGGTTCAAACACTGCAGGTTCTCTGCTCTTTAGTTAGCCTGCTTAGACATTTATTGTAGACTGTAAAACCTGTACTTTGCTACGATGGAAAGAAATCTCTTTGACGTACATTTCGTATAGCATTACCATGTTACTGTATAAATAGCAGATGGCTGATAAAAAGTGTGCGATAAACATTAGAGCTTTAACAGGATAACATGCATTTTGACTTGGAGAACATGTTTTGTAATCAAAATCAACGTAACAGAAGTGGAAATCAAATGTCAACAAGAGCCAGGTAAGAGGACGAGAGAAATTAAACGTAAGCTCTGCTATTGAGTGAAGCTATAAAGCTGTGTTTTGACACCATGAATCGTTTTGGAATTTAGACGTAACCTTCCTACCCGAATTTTCATGGGCTATGTTTTAAGCCATTTTGTAATGACAGAATTAATAGGCTTTTTAGTTATTTGATCCTTTGTAATGTCCACTTAGCGTAATTCTTTGGTCGTTGTGATGTAAAATCGCCTGAAAAAGCAAAATGAATTGCTATCTCCTGTAGCCAGAGTGACTTCAATATTTCAATTCAAGCACCAAATTCATGAGATCTTGTTATTTACTACAATGACCTATGCACACATCTGCATCAATGACAGCCATTTTTTGTGAGTACTTTTATGATGTTGTAACACATTATAAGCCTGTTAACTCTTTTATTTTTGACCAATTTCATATTCCCTGTATTGTATATCTATTTCCCAGGTGTGTGCTAGACAAAATGGTGAGACCAGAGGCCACAATGATATCCCCAACACCCGAAAGGTATTACTCGTTATCTGGCGATACAAAGATGGCAGGTTATGAGACGGAGGAAAATTCTGCTACCACTTCACATTCTGGAAACTTACTGAGCGACCGGAAAGTCCGACGAGTGGAGAAAAGTACTAGTTTTACTTCCGACGATGAATTTTCTGAACCATACATTATGGATGGCATAGACGAGGTGTGTGAAAGTGGAGACATTGATGACGTGCCTCGAAGAAAAGGAGCGCGAAAACCTCGACCCGCGTCTTGGTGTGGTGCGACACAATTCTTACGAAACGAAGACGCAGCAGACTTTGATCCAGAACGCTTCAAGCAATTGCAAGAAAGTCTAAAACAAGCTGATTTGGAAAGAGAAGTTATTTTATCTTGCCTTGGTAAAGAATATATAGAAAGGGTGACACTGCAGAGCCATCTGCAGTCAATTTGTTCAAAATTTGGTTATCATTTGGAGGATCTTATTTTGCAAAAGAATGAGAAAACTGACTCTAAACAGGACAAAACTAACCCTGAAATAAAGGACAATCCAGCAGATAGAGTTAATAAATTGTCAAAGATAAGTGAAAATAAAGTACATAGCTTTCAAGATGATACAGTTCTAGGGATGAAGGATAAAACCAGTGTTCATAATGGTATTAATGGTGTTGATGGCGATAGCAATACAAATTCAGGGAGATTAGAAAGTTTCAGACAAACGAAAGATACAGTCATTGAAATTGCTGAGGCAGAACAGAGAAAGTCAACAATGAATTTTTCCCACGCTTTTTCTAAAAAAACTTTCCAACAGAGTAACAAGGATCGAGCGACCTTAGCCCATTCTACAGAGGGAAAATCGACCACAAAAGCGACACACAACGAAATTTTGAAAGAGTCAAAGAAAAGCCCAGCAAGGGCTGATACTGATAGTAGGTTAATGGTTGGTTTGGGTAGTAATTTAAATATGGGCAATGGAACAAAAGAAATAACAGTAATAGACCAATCCCCGTTGAGCAAGAACAATAAGCAGGTTTTTGTCGATTCAAAACAAAGTAAGGGACAAGTGAATTACGCTGATATTGGAAATACTGACAGTCATTCGATTAATTTTGCGAGACATGAGGAAAGTGTATATCCTTCCTTAGATTTGCACAAGAAGCTAGCAGGTGAAAATAAAGTAGTTTCCATAGAAAAATCCAGTAATAGCGTTAATCATGCTAAGAGCCTTAACATGGCTGCTTCAAAGACTAAACAAAAGACTTTTAGTGTACTTGAACATGAACGTACAATGAAATCAAATACAACATCAAGCATGGCTTCAGCTGACGAAAGTATTATAGAATTAAAAGATTTTTTAACTGAGTTGATAGAGGAGAATCAAAAAGCTGCGAAAAGAATTGTATTGTTGGAGAAAAGAATGTCCAAAGATGGCGCAAAAACACAAGGAGAATCAAACGCGTCGGACACTTTGTACACCTACCGAAGGCCTCCGTACAGTAAACGACGTTCTTATACAACAGACGATGTTCATGAATCTGTGAGTTATAATGGACGAGTTATACCAACTCACAAAAGAAGATCGAGTTTTTCAGAAGATAGGTCATCGTCTGCTTCAAGTACTGCAAACAGATTGTTGCGAACAACTCTTTCAAGTCAACAAAAAATGAAACCAAAACTTCAACGTAAGCAAAGTCGAAGTAGTGATTGTTTGACTACAATGTCAGTCGATTCCGCGGATAGCGATGATAGTCGAAAAACGTACAAGGAACGAGAAGGTAGAACTGTGGCTCGTAATAGTCCAGATGTTAATGAAATAGTGGTAACAAATGATGAAAACATGAAAACTGTATTCTGCCAAGCTTCTTATGACAGCAATACCTTTCAATATATTTACACAATTGACGCAGAGATGAGCAACAAGGAATATAATAAATTACTCAGTATCATCAACATGTTGCAGGAACAAAGAAGGAAATGGGAAAACGAAGTTCGAGAATTGCAAACGAAGGTCGAAGTTCTAGGAAAAGATAAAATTGAAGTTGTACAAAACAACAAATTACTTCGTGATAGTCTTGAGGATGCAAACAAAGCCATTCGGGAAATAAACAGCAAGGTTCAGGAATTGAAGCAGACTATTGTACCACTAAGAGAGGATAATGCAAAATTAAGAGAGCAAAATCAAAGTTGGAGACTCAAATTTGAAAACTTTCGTAAGGATAAAATAAAATTGGTTCAAGAGATACAAGATTTAAAGAAGTTGCGTGTGAAACTAGAGGATAAAATAACCAATTATGAAGCGAGGGAAGAAATGCGTAAGATGCATAAAATAACAGAGGAGCGTTTCATGGAGGAAAAAGAACACAGAGAGTTTCATTCCAACGATGTAGGTGAAAAAAAAAAGGAAAGTATGAAACGTACCAATACAGCGGTGAGAACTGATGTATCGTCGAACAAATCAATTGAATCTCAATCTACGTCAAAGGCAACGTCGGTCTCAGATACTCTTGTTGAAACAAATAATGATGCTGATGAGGAGCTAGTCACATATCAACTACGATCAAAACAAGAAGAAGGTGATATTTACAGTAGTACAAGCAAAGTGGAAAATTACCCAAGGAATGAAAAAAAAGACATTGTTTATACAGACGAGCAGGATCGACAAAGCAGAAGTCAAATTCTGCAGAGCGAGAAGAGGCATGTGAAGCAAGTCGAACATGTCACAGAGGAGATTAATCGAGTAAATGATAATATCGAAAGAAGAGGTAGCGTAACTGACCGTAACATTTTAAGCGAGAAAAAGGTTGTGAAATTAACTGACACGGGCATAGATAAAACAGATGCAGGTGAACAAATTAGTACACATTTAAGAGACAGTCAGCAAACGCTTAAGGATAAGGAAGAGGTAAGCAAAACAGACAGTGAAAATAAGAATTATGAAGAGGAATACAATAGAAGCGTAAGCCAAAAGATACAGCTTATCGAACAGAAACAGAAAAATGTGCAGATAGAACATAAAAATGTTCAAAATATCTCTGTCACTGTACGAGCAAAGTCTGTGAGTCCTAATCCTGCTCCTAAAGATGATGATTCGAAGAGACTCCGTGATATCGAAGCTCAAAATGCAAGCCTAATGTCAGAACTGCTGAATTTAAAGAACAGATTACTTGTTTACGAGGAGACAGTTTCCAGTAATCAACAGGCAGCTATTGCAGACAGAGAGAGGGAGCTGAGACATGAGCGAGAAATTATCGCCAAGGAGCAGGAACAATTATTAGAAAGCTCAGACGGGACAGTGAAGAAGCAGCTAGAAAGAGAAGAGCAGACGTTGCTACGGGAGCTAAGCCAAAGAAGTCCTAAACCTGACAAAGAGGCAATGACTGGTAGTCAATCTACGGAAGATGTTAGGAAAAATCAGGAAGCTTTGGCAAGAAGTATCAAACGTCGATCCTTAGAAATAGGATCATCGTCACATACTAGAATGAAGGCTGATAAGACTCAGGATACACAGGAGGAACCAGTACCATCCCCATGGGCACATTCACTTCACCAGATAGGCAATGACATGAGTCGCTGGGCATCATTTTCTCAGGATTCGTTACTTGAAGTAAAAGAGGTTTCCAAAATGTCTCATGCTGACAGAGAAGAAGCAAGGATACGCGTTTCAAAACAAGTCACTGACACTGACTTGCAGAGGCGAGACCTAATAAAACAGAAGAAGGCTCAATACACTGCTGTGACTCGAAGTCTTTCACCTTCTCAGGTAAAATTAGGAGGGACGATTTCTAGCGAAAACCAGTCATCTATAGGCAGTGGTCGTGTACAGTTCAGTACAAACAGCCAGGTTGCAATGATAAGCGGAAGCTTACAAAGGGACTCTGAGAATCCAAAGTACAGAACCGAGATAACGCTGAAAAGAGTGTCCTCTCAAGAGAGTCATCTTGATGATAGCAGCTCGAAGCAATCTGAGGCAAAGATAAAATCCGATCAGACTGGACACAGCAACGCTGGATATATCGAAGACGAACATGTCGCTAAAACCGATGTTCGTGGCTCAGTCAAATTCTTCGAAAGTTTTCAAACTGACGAGAAGCGCGTGCATTATGACGAACAGTATAAAGAAAGGCACGATAGTTTAACCGATAGAGAAGTCCAAGAGATCAATGAAGGAGTAAATAGGCGGGCGGAAAGATCTCATGTTAAAGTAAAGCAAGTGCCTAAAGAGAGTGAAAGTGTCTCGTATAGGGAGAGAACCGATAAAAATCACACAAGGCAGGATAGAATGGAAAATACTCAAGACAGAGGAAGCAAAACAACAATCTCGGTCAACTCACAAAGAAAGCATGTTGATATTACTCAAGGAGGAGCTTTTCGTGGTCAAGAACGGGAAACCGCAGAGACTAAAAACAGGCACGATGTCAGTTCGCATCCCAGAACTGCACAGGAGCTACAGCATCTTCAAGGACACAGACGAGTTGAAAAAGAGACAAATGAACGTGAATCTTTCCATTTTTATGATGAAAGACATCATTCTAATGTAAAAAAGGCATCCTCTTTTAAAGGTCAAAGTAGCGTGGGCGAAAGAGAAGTGACGTTTGCAACTGATCAAGTCAGTTCAAATAGTAATTCACACAATCTGTCAAAAAGAGAAAATAAACAAAACGTAATGAAGGAGAACAGACATGAAGTTCAAGGAAATTCCTATGAACAACATGGAAAGACTAATAAAGGTATTATTGGCAGAACCGAAGAGCTATTTGAAACTGTAACACAAAAATCAAGTCACGGAAATGTGATAAAACAGCAGCATTCTCAAAGACATGTAACAACCAAAGATATATATGACCACGCTGATGAGACTGAGAAACTCTCCGAAAGAGGCGCAGTACAAAGAGAACATCTCAGAGTTAACGGACACACGAATCGTGAAATGGCCGCTTCCCGTCATTACAACGGTGGAAAGTACATAAGTGATGCCAGAAATGAAGCCTTTAGCACAGATTCTTTAAATGTTACGGATGGAACCAACGACCGAGAAGCACGGAGGACTGCAACAACAACGACAATCAAACGAGAGGAGGAGTATGTCAACTCAAAAACCTTAGAGCGACAGCACTCTGAGAAAGGGTATCATAGTAGAGGAAGAAGCCCAGCCACTGTTTTGTATCTTGATGAACTGACACAGATAAATGACACTGCAGCGACGCTTCCTAGATCGAGAAGGACACGTTCACTACGAATGAGGCCAAAATCGGAGACCTATGGTGCAAGAAACAATAGTGAAGCTGCAGTTGGAGTAAAACAGCAAACTACAAGCTCGTCTTTTCAGAGGATAGGCTCCGTGCGAACAAGAAAAGAATTAGAAAAAGAAAGGAAAAGGAGAGAAAATATGTCACTTTCATTAAGTGAATCGAATCTCTTAACTGGCAAAAATTCCAATGGAGTAGTCCGGCGATCGGTGAGACATCATATCTATGATGACAAGCAACATTCAGAAGTGCACATAAGTGATTCTGAAAGTAAAGGTAGATTACATTATCATAGCCAGGAATTTTTGAAAGTTGACGTTCCTGGAATAAATAACGTGGAATCTGGGTATTACCATGATGTACATTGTGAATCTGGATGTTTAACCTTGCCAAGATCACCTAAAAGCCCCAAAACATCTAGAAAATTTAACTGTGAAATGTGCAAAGAAATGAGCAAACGTAAACAAAATACTGAGCAAAAATACTGCCGAGAGAAATATTTTCCAATAGCTCATACTGATTTTGTTTAAACTAAGTGTGAAAGCAGCTATGGACACATTATTTACCACAACAATAATTGCTTACTATTTCTAGGACATAGTAGGCATCTTTTGTTTATCATTGCTATTTTGGTCTTATTTTTATAAATGTAATAACAATATGGTAGTTTCTTGGCAATAACCTGCTTGTCTTTTACATCTTATTTGTTGAACTTTGCAGTCTGATTGCATGAAAACTAGGATGTCAGTTCCACTTCTATTTTATTGTTTGCGGGGAAACTGGTAAGAGAGCTCTTGTAACAGGTTGTTGGAATTTGCCCATCGCTGCTCTTAGTGGAGTGATCCCGTTACTTCTTCTCGATGTAACCACACCTAGTCGAACATTTAGTTATTTATGTAGCTTACTACTATTAATATACAATGTATACGGTTTTGAAAAATTTCCCTTACATTATTAAAGTATTTGTGTGTCAAGGTATTTATGTTTCAGCTCGACTTTGCAATACTTTCCATATGAACCTTCAAATCAAGCTAGAGGGAACAGGGTGAAGAGCTTGACCACAAACAATTTACAAAGCAGTAAGCCAACGGTCCCACTCACTCAATTTTTTTGGCGCTATAAAGGCTACTGATTCTATTTGCTAGGGTACATTTTTAGGCTGTTATTTTAATACTATTTATTACCAAGGTTTTGGCTCGTTCTGATTCAACAGAAATGTTTATAAAGGTTTTTCCAGGGAATTTTCTTGGCTCCTCTGTTTTTTGTATTTTGCAACGTCACTTTCTTACATTACCTACGTTATAAGCAAAAAGTAAGAGAGTACCAGATTCGGACATTTTTCACCAGAGCATTTTACAAAGGCATCCTTTGCAATATTGTATTCTTAAACACTAGCTGACTAATAAAGTAGTAAAATGCAAGGATAGAAAAATGTAATCGATGCAAATCCATGGACTTCCTCAAATGTGCAGTCATGTCAGGGGATGTGCAGGGAATTTCTAGTTAGATAAGAACGACACTTTTTGTCCAGTAATTTTCAACGATGTTAAATGTCTCTTGCATTTGTAAATTTTAGGACTTTGATGGAATTCTAGAGGATTTGTTTTTATTAGTTATACATTAGAATTTAAGCGAAAGCAATATCACTTGTATGTTTATCTGTATGTGTATATTTCATGTGTTTTTACAAGAATACATTACAAGGCAGGCTGTATAGTGGTAAATAAGAGAAGTGGGGTACTTTTTCGCTGAACTGGGGCTTGGTGCAGGGTTAATGCTAGGAAAAATACTTGTTTAGAGCGTAATTAACCTGTTCCAGACAGTCATCATTTAAAAAAGGACACTTATTGCCTTTCGGCTTAAACGTTTCGGGTTATTTCAAGTAAGCATTAAATGTACGATTAGGCAATTCTTAGTGTAAACAATATCCCATGATTTATGAGAAAGGTGAATCTGAATCTTAAACAAGGACCTATTTTGTGATTAATTTTCCGTCTTTTAATAGACATCGATATTAGTTAACGACCCCAGCAAGTATGTGAACTCGTGAGCCAACTATGTAGCACAGGAATAAAATCAAAACATTTGACATTTTAGTCAGGAACTTTGCTACCCTGGTACTATCTTCTTCTTCAATCATTCAATTGCGAGTACTGACATGATACGGAAAACATTGTACTATCAAGATAAACATTAATATCAATAAAAGTATATAATTGGTTCCAACCTTTTAAATTCCCAGAAGTTAGCAATAAGTTAATATGTAATTCTGTATTTCTTGTGAATAAATTTCCCCTATTTATCACACTGATTATTACCCTGACACTACAGGCTACCTAGTTGATTGCTGATCGGTAATCCGCCAATGTTTATTTTGCAGCAAGACAAAACAGAACAAGATCTTTAAATTGATCGACTCCATTTGTTACCCGCTGCCTCCAATTTTTCCCTTAGGAAAGCCTATTATATCAAACTTGATCTCACTGTTTGTAATAATTGACTGCTTCGTATTATACACGTATTATTTGGCGTCATGTCATTTGTAAATATGTAAACTCAGGTTTGTAGGATATTTTTCTGCGTCTGTTTTGTTTGTTTTTCTTTGGTCAAAGCAGTTGCTGATCCCTAACCAATGTTGATCCAGTGTCAGCAATTTGTAGATATGTAATTCGCCATGCGTATTATCTGTAAACTGAAGCAATTTCCGATGGATATGTCACAAACCAGACTATGGATATCTTAGAATGCTTTTCTAAAGTTGTGTTCTCTTATTACGATTCATTGATAAAAATTTGCCTGCCTGTCATCGTAAATGTTTATCAGTAGGTGGGGCATTTAATAGTTTCATTTTATAGAAGTACTTCAGTTAACGGTTGATCCTATGAATTTTCCTTGCCCGTTTACCCAGCTCTTAGAATTGAATTGACATTGGGCGACTAATGCCCCAAAATGTGTTATACCTGCCCTGAAGTAAGTACAACCCACAAGCGTATGCAACCAAGAAACAGAGTGGTCTAGGGCGTATCTCCTAGGAATAATTTTGTTACCAAACCACTCCTTAAATGCGCCATTGGCCGAAAAGCGAGGAGATGGAACCCGAATGATAGGTGTGAAGAAATCGTGTGAATCCGATGCAAACAAGGACGTATCTATGCTGCTTTTACACGGCAACTCACAGATACACCTGCATTTCTGTCAAATAAACTTACTGGTACTACACTGTTTACAAAAGGCATCGTACACAGGTTAAGTGCCCAGCCATGATGGTGAAAAATGTGACACTTGTAAAGACGACACTAATCAATGTCGGTTTCTAGTATGACAAAGACGTAAAACGTATTTCACATTCACGTGGATCCAGTCTCGTATAAACCAGTGTGAAACTAATGTCATGTATGTACCAGTGCAAACCATAGATCCAATACCATTTAAATATTAACTATGGTGGCTTCAATGCTATGTCAATACAAACTACTCTGGATCCAATGTGGTTTAGATGACACGCTTCTCCACAAAGTATTGCTCAAAACCTTCTAATCTCTTAACAGTTTTGTGATACAAAACTTGAAGATCGCCTTGAAAAAAATGCGTTGAAAACATTCTTAATCGCTATTCTGGTCTGATACTCTTCAGAATTGTCAGAAAGGTAAGTATTAGTATATGATCCCCTATTTCATCA
>JANTCA010055672.1:0-17339 GCA_024741275.1 Chironex yamaguchii
TTAAGTAAACAAAAAGTTAGCCCTCCTAGGAGGGTGACCCTACCTAGCTGATAGGGTGACCCTACCTCTAGGGTGACGCTACCTGACATGTAAATACAACTACGAAAAACAATAGAGGAGGGTGACCCTACTGGTAGGGTGACCCTCCTAGGACGGTGACCCTACCTCCATGTAAACAGGCTCTTAATCTAGTTCCAGGCTGTGATATTCAACCAAGTTAAGGACCTGTTCACACTATAAACACGACAAACTTTATCAAGCTGAATAATCCCACACCAATTAGACAAACTGCCAAATTGTCAGATTTGACAAATTTAAGTAAAAAATGGGGTTCGCACTTAGCTGTTTGAAGTCATGGATAATATTTCTAGCAAGTTATCTACCTG
This sequence comes from Chironex yamaguchii, assembly GCA_024741275.1. NCBI lineage: Eukaryota > Metazoa > Cnidaria > Cubozoa > Chirodropida > Chirodropidae > Chironex > Chironex yamaguchii. The sequence goes on from JANTCA010055672.1 coordinate 387, forward strand.
TCACTCTTCAGTTTAAAGCCCTGTGTTAGTTTGGCTTTTTCACAGGCATTTTCACTGAATAATGGCAGTTGAGAAGAAAACTTTCCTGTTTTATGCTGATGAATAATACTTTGTCTTGAAATAGTGCTGCTTGCAGGTTCTACGACGGCATCATCGATGTTTTATTGAGAATCCAACAATTTGTCACGTTTTAAATTTTAATTTTCGCACTGTGCTAATGAAACAACTTCCTGATAAACGTTTACTGCCTTGAAAATATAACAATAATGATCAGCTTCATCATGTTCTCTTTTTTTGCTTTAGTGCGAATGGCCTACCGGTACCATTAAGTGTCTTCAGTATCTTGGGAGACAAGGATAACAACGTTTCCCCCAATTTCGACAGCTCTAGTTACTTTTCTTACAAGAGTAGTTTTAATATGAGTTGTAGCAAGAGTGATCTTATTGAAGGCAGTACGGCTGGCGACCATATTAGTGACGTTATTAGTGAAGAGATATAAAGCTTTAAAGCTTTCTATACCTATTCATATTGACCCCTTGTTAGATTTATTCTTTTTGTTCAAGAAGACAAGGAATGTTCTCTTGAGCTTGTTGTGGGAGGAATTTTGTATTTGAACAACCAACATGATAGCGACTATCAGCTACATCAGATGTTGGTGTCATTGGTGTTTAAACTCAGTGTTATTTGCAGTTGCCATTAAACTGGATCTCCAATACCTTTGTGTATTAGGAACGTGTTGTTTTTTTAGCTCAAGTCTCTTACTTTCATTGGTTTTACAAACTGTATATTTTCTTTACAGAGGATTGACGAGAGTATCCATCAACAGTTAAGAGACAAATGCTATGATAAAATGCAGAAAATGCAGAAAGGGTAAGCTGTCTCTCATATGGAATATGCATTTAAAAATTGTCCTGTATCTGTGTACCTTTTCTTTTTTTTAATTGCATCACTCGTTGCAATATCGAATGACTACATATTGTTGATGAACAGGATTAGTTTCTTTCCCTCTTTAGCTGTCTGTCTGACAAATTTCACCTTGAAACATGACAAAATAAATATGTTCAAGATTACGCTCGGATCCCGTTTGGTGGGCGTGTGAAGAAATTTCATTGTATAAGGATTTGAACCCAAAACCTCCAGTTCATTTGTCAGATGATTTGCCGACTTTGACTGCCGTCTGCCTTTAAGCATTGTGCCGTGTTTCAAGTAAGAAATGGGCTCCGTTGAGCCAAGGTTCACTTATGTGCTTTGGTTAATCTTGTGAAAAAGATTACGCTATGCAATATTTTTGGGTGCGTAGCTTATACCTTTGTACACTGCTTTAACAATTTTACATACAACATGGTTAGGTGTACAAATTTAAAAACCCTGATATGTTCATTCACTGCAACTGACATCTTTCATCCAACTCGATATACATCTAATATTAATCAAATATATCTCATTCAAATAAGCTATGAAAGGTATATGACGTAACTCTTCAGTGGCTAAGTTGAAAGGACTTAAGACACATCGATTGATTGATTTATCACTGTAACTTGTGTCTTTTTAAGATCTTTCAGTTGAGCCATTTGACAAATTCACATCAGTGTGTTCTTTTGCATAGATGAAAGACTGGATTCTAGTGTTTTGAATCACTCTGATCTGTTTGTTTTGCCATTTAGATGATTGTGCTGAACGGCAGTGTGAATTTCTTAATTTTCTTTGATTGTACCTCTTGCCCTTCATACAGTACGTTCAATGTATGACGTGCTGTTTTCCTTTTCTTTTTGGTCTAATCACTTGAATCTTATCCAATTAATCATCTACCATGCAATGAATTAAAAATGTGAAGAAGCAAAGCTCAAACGGTGAAAAAGAAGTTTGATTTTCGGAAAGTTAAGAAGCATCAAAGCATTGTATGCAGATGAAAGCCACGAATAGCATAATTCGTGGATGGTTTGTAGGTTGTGGAAGCTCTTATTTTTCGTACTTGGTCGCTAGTGGCATTAGAAAGTCTCTCAAATTTAATGGAGAGCCTCAAATGGGAAATTTGAGAAAAGTTTTTTCTCTCGTTACTTGAGCACAAATTGTTTTATAACTTTAAACATCGTTTTGTTTTTAGGGAAATGGCTGTGTACGAGGACGCTTTTTCCTTTGCTTGTCCAAAATTTGTATCACCCGTGCCACCAAACTACGATGCACCGGCAGCAAATTACCATTTAGTAAGTATATTGAAATAATACTTAATACAAATCTGGTATTGATAGGTGGACTTGGATAAAATTCCTTTTTCTCCTTGAGTGTCTAGCGCTAACTGAAGCTAACCAAGAACTCGGTTACTTGCAACTGATGGCCTCGTTACTGGTTTACGACAGACAACTGTCTGACAAGCTGAACGAGTAACTGACTTTCGGTCTAGTGACTCATTTTCATTCGTGGGATAATATTCATCTGCTTTTGTTATACATGTTTTGGTAATTCAGTGTGAGTACACTGAGTAGGTTACTATTTGCTTATGGAAGGCCACTCTTGTTTTATGCTTTCAGGAACCATTCAACTTACAGTTGAGAATGTTTATGAAAGAGGTACATCAGCAAGCTCATATTCCTATTGCAAGGAGGTAAGGAATCTTTGTTTTGTCAATCATTGTTGTAGCATATAAACACTTGAAAGTAAATGAATGTTTATGCACAGTGTGGCAAAAGCCTGGAAAAGTAGAGAAATGTATGCAATTCGTAAGTTGAAAATCAAGATGATAGCAGAGTATCGATCGTTTAGATGTAACAGTAACTTAGTGTTGGTTCAAAAAGTAAGTAAACAGGTAAAGAGTTGAACCAGGGACATGTTAGCTGTTGCAGCTAAAAAAATTCCAAGTATCTCTTCATTGTCTGTTGTGTTTGGTCCAAATTCTTTGTAGGTCAGCAAAGCCTTACTTTCTTCAACGTTCAGTTTTGCACCAAGTATCTTTATATTTTAGTGTTGAAATGTTAGGACCGCTAGAAAGATGGATGCAAAAAGTTATGGGTGACGTTCACAGTCCAGCTGAGCGTTGTAGCAAAAGTTCCCTTTACCAGTGCATTGTTTTCTTTGTAAAATACAAAATTATTTTACAGGGATATCGTCTACATTACAGAAATAAGAACATGCTTTGCTGGACGTACCTTCTTTCCTTTTTGATCGGTCCACTGTAAATTATCAATCAGTTGCCTGATAGTGGATTGCAGACCAAACAAAAGCTTTTTATGGATTGTGCAGTCCACAATTTTCGTCCTTCACCAAAAGATTCCCGTTTGCAACAACACAATTGTATTAAAGGAGACACCACATGACAGCAATTCCGTCTCTGTCTTTTCTGCTTCACTGACCATAGTAAGTCAACTAGCAAATAATTAGTTTACGGCTCGCAAGCATAGGTTTTGTTTTAGAATTAAGTTAATAGTTGCCAAGGTGAGTGAGTTCTGAAGTAATGTCTATTACTGGAGGATAAAGAACATAGTGTTGTTTAAGTATGTCAACTGCTATGGATACATTCCTCCGACATTAAAAATTGCCAGAAGAACAAAGCACACATTACAAGATTTGTGTGTGATTTACTATCTCGGCTTACACAATTGTAGGGGGCTGTGCCTGAAGGTACATTCACTTGTTTCACCAGAACCAGTTATTTCCCGTTAAGGGCTATTTTCCAGGTTTTTTTGGGTTTTTTGCAATGAGTTACCGGTTATGCAAACCTACACCTAAGCCTCATTGATGCGAATGAAGCCGTCTTTCGTATAGAACGGGAAACTTTTGACGACTTACAAACGGGCCGATTTACGATAGCAAGGATCCAATTTAAATCACTGGCATTGTTTGATTCCTCCAGTTGCAGCGAAGACAGGCAAACTTTAGTCGCACAAAGAGCATTCATTGTTAATTTAGCTGCGGGTCTTTGCAGACATACAGACTTGTAGTCGTATGTGTAATAAACCACGTAAATGCCTTAGTGACAGAGTACACTCTTTGCATTTGAAAGGTTGTGGGTTTGAATCTTCGAACGGAAGATATAAAAAACATTGTCTCACAGTCTTCCCTGCTATGCATTCAACACATACTGTATAGGTTATTGAAGTTATACACACACTTTTACCAGTGGGTCAACTCCGTATTATCGCTTTTATATTGAGCGCGTGACCCAAAGACTTAAGAAACAGAATTAGGTGGCCGTCCTTGGGTGGTCGTGAAAATGCGTTGCTGGTATAAGATGGTAAAATGACGGTGACTATGACATATGCAATATATTTATTCTTGTTCAATTATTCCCTTCATTGATACGTCATTGGCAGACAACATGTTGTCAGGCTGTGTTAAATATGCAGATGATACCAGACTTCTTTCCCTCGTATATGACAAACTTCAGCTGGCAACATCAAAATTGCAACATTCATGTGAAAAATGGGGATAAGATAAACATCACAAAATACAAAAGAAATGACTGCTGCTACTGACCAAATTCGTATTGGAAATGAGCCTGTTGACACCATCGATGAATTCACCTTCTTAGGTAGCGTAATTCCTGGATCATCTAGCGATACAGAATGGAGGATGCCACAACGGCGTTTGCCAGATTGATGCACATCTGGAGCAACAAGAATATATCTTCGAAACTGAAAACACGACTATACAACGCTCTCGTATTACCCATTGCCACCTATATATGTGAAACATGGACACTGATGGGAGAAGATGCTGGAAAACTACTTGTGTTCGAAATGAAGTGTCTGAGAGCTCTGATTGGCAAGACAAGGATGGACGGAATCCAAAATGTGACTATCGGGAAATTGACTGGTGTTGAGAAACCAGAATCACTGACACCATTCGTGATGGAAGGTTGAGGTGGTTCGGACATGTTTGTCGCAAACCTACTGAATCACTGTTATACCAAGCATACAAGCAAGATTTCCCCCAGGGACGTCAACGAGGGCGACTTAGAAAAAGATGGAAAGATATGATCAGACTAGACACTGCACTGCCACTTGCAACTGCCGAGTAAAATGCTGGAAGTCGTCCTAGATGGCGAAGACATGTACATGGGAGAGCAAGGGACCAAAACAAAGGCCTGAGTATTTAAGTGAAGATACGTCATTCCATCATGATCGGTCGACTCTTTTCAAGAAGTTAAGTGGTAGTGTTTTCCTGCTGCTATCCTTGGTGTCACCTCCGGTTATCTGAAGCTTGCTAGTGTTGCAAAAATGGAAAAAGGTTAGTCATTTACTAGTGATCTAGAAACTAGATGTCGACTACCTAAGGGCGCGTTTCTTATCCGTTTAACGTTTGATAGCCTTAGTGAATTGTATGGCATTTTTTGGACAAACTGTTTTTTGTACTTATTGTTTCTTTCTCGTTAGCTATCTCAAGCTGTACACCACAATGTCTATTCCGAAGCTGGCGAATTTTTTAGAAACAGTAAGTTATAACGCGTTGAAATTTTTAAGAATTTAGTCAGGTTGCCTTTAGATTCCATTATATGATGTGAGGTATTTTTCGCCAACAATCTATTCATATTTACCTAGCAAATCCATCATTGGCGTCATCACAGTTTAAGGTGGAAAAGTTTGATTAAGAAAATATGCATCACTGTAAATGCCTATGGGTATTGAATCCATCTGCGTTCACGATGAAAGACAAATTAAAGGGTTGTGCTATGCAACGGTATTGCGTAGCAAAGGTTAAAACCTTTATATTGTGCTATTTTGATAACTTTTTGATTTTCCTACCGATTATTTGTATTTTTTCCACAAGCAATGCCTTTGGTAACAACACAAGCAATTTAGTTAAGAATATTTTGTCATGTATGCATATTTTTGGTTTCCTCGTTAGTTCTGAAGTTTTGCAGCCATCCATTGTCAAAAAACGTATCTTTTCGACGATACGGTCTCACCAAATTATGCTTGTCGGTCTTGTCCAAACAGATCTAGAAACTGTTGTATGCTGAGAACTCTCAAGCAATATGCTTTCAAGAATCATCGGTGCTTCTTGTCGTGTAAGCTGCAGACAGCTTTCAATTCTTTTTCCGCATAAACCTTCCTGTGTTTACAGACGTCCACCTGCATCCCGCCATTTTAGTTTTCATCACCTTCAAGTATGTTATTTTAGTACTACATATGCGTTGATATCAAACTAGTTGATTCTGTTTACACTAAAAAATCGACAGTTTCAAGTGTAAACGCACCAGGGTTTCACTTGGCTTAGTTTTAACTTGGGGCGAACCCAGGTAATTTTGTGTACTATAAACAATGCTTTAGGAAAATCGAGATTCCAATTCAGATGTTTATTTTAAACATGGTGTTTTCAAGGCGACAAACCCTGCCCTTTTGCCATTCAGATTTCGTTTGGGAGTTTAACTAAATCGCTTGCTTTTCTTATAGACCGAGGAAAACCTCCATACGTTGCTGTTATGTTACAAGGTGAGCTTTTTAAAACTTCTGGTCTCATCGTTGGGTCGTATTAATTGGAATTATCTTGCCGTTCTGTATAAGAGTCCTTTGACTCTGTTGGAAAATAGTTACTCAAGGAATACGGAAATGCCAACGGTGTATCTTTTGAGGATACGCGTGTATCTTGTCGGAGTGACATTCAGTCTTGAAGGAACACGTTTTATGCATATGTACTACCGTACCTTGGTCACCAGAGTTATTAGAAGTTCATCGTGATACTTACTCGTGCGGTGGTTGTATACAGCGCCTTTGGGACTTCTGATGCATGTTTAATGTATGCAAATTTTCACATTTTGTATCGTAGTCTATGGCAATGTTGTGTGTTAGGCAGGATGGCACTATGGACGAGATAGTTCCCTAGTGTTTTGTCACATTTGTAAAATAGCGTGAGTTTGTCGGGGATGGTAATTAACTGTCAGGTATTTGGAGTAGAGTATAAAGTGGTTTTGACTAGGGTGACTGTGACTGGTTTACTTAGGGGATGATACGTCATGGCCAGTGGGGTCCATGTAAGGTTCAGAGCACGGGATTCTGGGATAATTGCTAGTCTTGAAGAAGTGACAAATGTCATCCACTCTACGTCGGAAGGCAAAAAATTTGCAGGTGTGGAGTTTGCGACAAGTTTGCGGGTGTCGAGTTAACTGGATGAGTACGTCAACGACATAATACCTGTATTGTGAAGTTTCGGGAGGCTCATTGCCAAATATTTATACAAAACAGAAATGTGTTAACAAACAGAAATCGTTTGTTGCCTAAAGAGTTGTTGCTTTTTTTTTTGTTTTATCGTCGTAATTTTACGTATCTTTTTGAAGAACGAAAGAAAAAGAATTAGGGATTCTTAAATCTGTGTCGAGTGCTGCTAGAAGAATCCATGAAATGATTTCTAATTTTGAGTTCTGTAATTAATCGGCGGCTAGTTACGACAATATGAAGAACACTCTTTCTGTAAGATAACGAGAAATTGACCCGAGGACTTTTCTTTTATGTCGAGTTGGAGAGAGTAGAGTTTGCATTGTCGGGAGAAGGGATTATGCTGAGGTTTGGACTGTAGATCTCTCGTATTAAAACTGACGGGGGCAGCGTGTCTAATAAATTGACAAATATTCTTTTACGGAATTGATATCTTCACACGTAAGAAAAAGCAACATTTTTCTTTTGTTTATACGGTTAAATTTTGAAATTAAATTCACTCACTATCGATTTTTGACGAAGTCATGATATTGACTGAAAAGCTGGCAACCGTGATGGTATTGACAGTGATACAAATATGATTGTCAAGACCGAAGCTTGAACCCGGGTCTCACGACAGCGAAACCGACGCCCTCCCCTACTGAGCCAAGTAACTCAATAAGAATGATGAAAAGACTAATGTCTTTCAACCTCGATAGTCCAGTCATGTTATTGGTCGTCTGTATATTAGCGCATACACTGCTACTTGTAGCATTGAAGAACCAAATTGGACGCTAAAAGTGACCCGCGTTATGTTCGTAAGTCTGTCTGGCAACGAAATCAAATCTTGGTCTCGTTGTCACACCCAGTTTTAGTAATTTTGCGATGTCTTACGTAGAATATACCTTCGTTTACGTTTTTAGCACAAACAGCGTAATTTAGTTTGGACTAAAGGTACAGATGCATTAGAGGGAGAATTTCAGTCATCATCTGAAGTTGACTTTTACATCGATCAGGTATGGTTATTTTGCTGTTTAATTTCTTTTTGCTTTTGCTTTTGTGTTTAGAAAATGTTTGTTTTGTTAAGGTTTTTGTGAGCTACTGAACACTTTTGCCCGTATTTGTGCCGCAAGTCAGCAGGAATAGAATTGTTTCGATTTCTCGAAAGGATGGTCCGGTATTTCATTGAGCAAATTTGTATTAATCACAGGAGCAACTGAAATGTTTTGAGGATGATCTTCCTTGTTGCTACATGAGATATGCCCAGTAAGACTAAAGAGTGCAACTTCTTGGTGCTGAGGCCAAGCTGAAGTGGGAGAGGGCCCAAGGAAAATCAACCAAGTTCAAAGAGAACAAGCTCCCCACTGAGCGAGATGCAATAAGAGTGGACGGCTTCTGGTCCTCGATTGAAAAATTCTTAAGTGAAAGATACTTCGTCTGCGGATGAAGCCATCAGTGCTACCCGGGATTTTGCTGATTGTATGTAACTCCTATTTATTAAGTGTAGATTAGCAAACTTGATTGGAGTCCACGATCGTGTTTATTAAGCCTGCTATTGACTCGTGCAATAGGTATGCTCAATGCATCCAGAACATTCGAGAACGATGAAGTGTGTATACTTTGTAATAGTAAGTGTCGCGTGTTTTGTTAATTGGCGTGTAGACGAATTGCAAGGCGGTTGTCAATCATAAGTCTTGTTAGAACTATTTCTTTGTTGGATTTTCTTCCAATTTCTAACTTTGCAGTTGTAAGTTATAAAGATTCCACTGTTGAAATCAGTCCTAGAAGGACGCGCAAGTCTTTGAATGCAGCAGTCAGGCCTTAATTAACCCAAGACATAGCCTGTAATAATATTGGGAGTGTTTTATTTGTCTTGTTTTCCAAGGAATGGAGCAATACCAATCTTGTAATTTTTTATTCATCGTGATTAGGATATGATTCACATTGCTGATACTAAAGTAGCTCGAAGATATGGTGATTTCTTTATTCGACAAATACACAAAATAGGAGAGGTAAAATTTTATTGAAATTGCTCTTTGAAGAAATGTGGCTCGGTTTCATCCATCAGATTACGTGCAATGGCCAGAAAGTGAAGTGAAGGTGTGTGGTGGAGAAACATTCCTTCGAGGCAACATTTGATATGATATCTTTTGTCAATTAGCTTGTTGATATCTGTCCCAAACCACTCATTCATTTTATGTCTAACGCTCTTTAATTGTGTTTATCACTACGACACTCTTTAAATCTTCAAATTAGAAAGTCAATGTCTCTTTGCTACTGTATGTGCACTGTGTAATCTGCAGTTTCTTGATTAGGTTTTGAGGAGACCATAAAAATTATATTGTTTGGGTCTTTGTGTGTGCTGCTGGTCTTCAGTGTTGCGACAAGAAACGTCTTACCAGCACTTTGGAAACTCTTCACCTGCACAAACTCAGCTTAGATTTTGACTTCTATTGACACTCTCATCTACGATTTGTTTTCATTCCCGTCTACGTTTTCTTTTACGTACAACTTACAACTTTGGAATGCCATCAACCCGTAAACTTTTTCCCCTTGCCCCTTTCTCTATCCCTCGCCCCCTAAAACAGATACTTTTAGTAAACATGCAAATTTTTCTTGATACGGGACACACTTTTCTCGAACAACAACATTTTTGGGGGGGAGGAGGGGTCGAAAGAGACGCGACAAAGTCAAAAAATTGTAAAGTGTACTAGTAATTTGGGCAAGGATCGTACTCTATTTTTCTGTCCATATATTCTTACTTTTGTCGCTATTGTCCCTTTCGTCTGATTAGTTCTTTCTGTGTTTGGTCTCTGTCCTCCCTGCATATACATACTGTATATACAAGCTGTATGCTATCCACCTCATATTGCGTGATAACTTAGGCCCTGCAGGTCGAAAGTTCCGGAGTGCCTTGTTAGTACGTTGGGAAGGGAGTAGAAGGTACAAATTTTATATTTAATTTTTATCTATATACTAGTCCCACGGCACTATGTTATTGTGAATTATCCTAGCCTCGACTACCAAGATTGCAGTCTAATTACTGAAGCCTAGATACTCAATGCCCTGAAAACTTAACAGTATCTACAGTTTTATCAAATTCTTGTTGTTGTTTGCTTCATCTAGATCAACAGAAATGTTCAGTCCATCGCACTTTCTTGAAAGATTCCTGTAGACCATGGATTAGTCGACAGAAATAATGGGACTGTTTATAGTAGCTGCATGGTGTTGCAATACTTGTAAAAAGAAGCAGAGACAAGTTGCGCTTGGCTCACAGAGTGTATTGTTTATTTTGTCATCTGTTTTCACGCGAAGTCCGTCTTTGTGAGATATTCGAAAGTTATTCTCGAAATTACTTGAATCTATCGCGCTAGATAATACGTCAGCACTAGATAATACGTTAGTTCTTGTTCTTCTAGAATGAGTTCTTTGATCGACTGAGTAGTATGGAAGGTTAAAGTATTATATGATCATTTTCAATCTTATTGGCCGTCAAATTTGGTGTAATTTCGAAGGTATTTTTCATGACTGTTTCCTTCGAACCTTCATTTTTCGTTTAATTGGATGTATCTCTATTGTCGTCTACGCTTACAAGTGGCATGTGTTTTACATCGAGGGCGTCAGATTTGAAGTCCCGAGAGCCACGTTTGACGCTGGGTTGGTCATAATCACAACCTCTGTTGATCGCAGTAATTGCTATGTTTTTAATTGTCTGTCGTTATCATCGTAAACAGCCAAGTTGGTCGTTTTAGTGTTTAGATCTCTGTTTATTTGCTAGATTACAACACAGGTATAGAAAGTGAGCGAGGTAATTGCAGCTGCCGTGAGGGATCAAAAACCAGTTTGCTCGTTAGCCTCTGTGTGTGTATATGTGTGTGTATGTGTGTGTGTGTGCGTGCATGCGTAACGAGGAAGTTCTCGAGAAGTATTGGACCAATTATGATAATCTGTGTCGCCGTCGACACGGAATGGCTGCTGCTCGGGCAGTTTTTTCCGTTTCCTAAAATTCCATAATTTTAATTTTTACGAATTTTATTTAAATCTGCTATTGGGCTTTTATTTCAACCTTTTATTTGGGAGATATTCACATAAATAACTTGGATATTTTTGTAATTGCGTGATTTACGAATCGCAGTTGCTCGGGGTTCTTCTTATGTACCCGTTAAAATTGCGGCTGTTTATAACACAGCTTAACTTTGTTGTCGCTCTCTGTTAATTTGGGTGGTATGAGTAAAATTATAATAACACAAATTCAAAATTTGTAGCTCCCTTTTTTAAACGCCCCCATTTTATTGACATCCCCCGGAGGAGGGGCTTTATTTAATGAATGCTCTCGATTTCAATTAATTGAGTAATTACCCTAAGATTTTTCCAATAGGCCGTGGGAATCTCGGGTAAAATAGTTCGTGCCCCCTGTGCCCTAGAGAAATAGCACGTTTCGGAGAATAGTGAGGTTTAGATCCAGCACAAGTTTGCGCCATAATGAGGTCTCTCATAGGCAGTGCGCCAGCACAACGTTAATACAAAATTGACTAAAGAACGGTATAATCGTTGCCATACTCATTGTGAAAAGTCATATGATTTTAACAAGAGATAATTGCAGACAGCAGTAATTTATTTTCTGAAATCAAATGTTGACTTACTAGAACTTTGGTGAACATAAGATGAAGACTATTTTTACTTGCAGAGGAAATCAAAAGTATAAGAGGATCAAATAAGAATGATGTGTATGTCTTGCAAGATTATATCGAGTTTTCTTTAAAGTACCATAGTACAGCCATTTTATGCTATTACCTCTTTAGAGAGTGTGTTTGTAGGCGAGTAAGGCGAGGGCTCATGAATGGCTTGCGTTAAGTGTTTTGGTTAGTACATCTGACATACCGGAATTCCTGGAAAGAGGGTCACCTTAATATATCTGTTCCCCTTAAGTGAGTACCCCCTCAAACGAGCGCCCCTCTTTCAGAATAGACCTTGAAATGATCCACTTGTATCCGTATCATTTATCTGGTAAGGACTTTGGTACCTATGGAGATTGAACACACCGAAAACTGATTTTCAAATGACATCAGACAACGCCAACGCTCACCCAGGCAAGCTCGAATCACAGTCTACTAATATCGTTACCTTAATTATTTCAAATCAATTTTAGGCATTCTGGTGTCGATATTCATTAATTTTAATCGTGATGATGCACTAATTTTCATTATTATGCACATCTTGTCATTATAATTTGTTTAATTATGGAAAAACTTGCCTATGTATAAGAAAGTGGGCCGAACAAGGGAAAATTATAACGATAACGAAAAAGTATGCCTAATCATTAAAGGCAGGTGCAATAATGGAGAATTATGCTTGATAATAAAAAAGTAGGTCAAATGACGAAAAAGTATGCCCTATATGTGAAACAGGATGCCTAACCATCCAGCATGGGATATGCCCAATAACGGGATATAATGAAGATTGCAATGAGGGAGATTTCAAATCGAGAAAACTCCTGCATAATGATGGAAATCATGCCTAATAATGATTTGAAATAATTTTGGTGGGTATGGCGCCTCATAGAACTCTCCCCTCATACTTATTTGGAAAATAAGGACAACGCAGGGGAAACCCCTGCAAACAGGGATTAAGAGAATGGGAATTTCCCTGTGCTTCGTCGTCCTTTATGGTTCCTAAATAATACAGGTACTTTAATAAAGACTTTATTTTCTATTCGCGATTTTTTTCATAAGAACATTTGATTTATTATTGATATCGCAAATTTCAATTTAGGATAACAGAATATCTTGAAAGTTAAAAGGAATATATCAATTATATTTACCTACATTTCCGTGATATTTACACGTGGTCGAAAGGGAATATCCCTACGATTATAGGGGAACGTAACACATACCAGTAGGAAGTTTTCTCTTTCATTCAAAGACGAAAAGTTCTCGTTGTCAACCATGGATATTTTCAAAGACATCCATACCATCGTATTTATATCTCTAGAAATAGTTCGTCTCGTATCGGAATCGGTAAAAGCACAGGCCTTGGTATGCACAACCTTAGACGATGGGACTCCAGGTTTGTACGTTACTCACAGTCGAATAAGTATTGACTGTCAGACAGCATGTCCTTCAATCATTGGCTGCGAAAAATGTTGTAAGACATCGTCTGTTGTGACAAGTAACACATACAAGCCGAGACGCGAAGGTCAGTAAACTTGAATATGTTGACTTAATTTGATATTTTCATGTGCATGTGTATTGAATGCCCTTGTCGGCTTTTTGAGATGACTTTGGAAGCGACGAGAATGTCATCATCGTTCAGCCTTGCACACCTTGGCAATCATTGTAAGGAGTATGATGACAGTGAGGCAAGCTATCACATACATCATGTGCATAAAAATAGCATGTATTGCTGCCACAAGATCCGCCGTGATCTCAGTTGATGATAAATGTGCATTTGAAGAACACGTGGCCATTTTTTGCTTTTCGAGTCAGTCACACCCAGTTAATTCATGTATTGCTTTAAAATTGCTTTTGGGATGCTTTAGTTTTAAATTCTTTAGGTTCGTGTTTATGAAACTTATTGCATTGATTTGGTTTTGTTTCAGGAGAATCGTACAGATATCTTTGAAGGATTTACCTTCTTGACGTAGATTTCATTTTTTTAAAACAAATTCAATGAGCGTGAAACCTAAATGTCCATGACGTCACTTGCTAACTTGAGCATTGTTAGGGACAGGAGATAGTCTTCTTCCTCTAATGCACTGAGTCATTCTTACTCTAAAATTATTTGGTGTAGGTCTAGTTATGGGTACTGCAGTTGTGTAGTTTGGTAATATGGCTTCGTTTCATCCACACAGAAATGGGTCTCCAAGCTCTTTTATTGAGTCTGATGGTCTTTTATTGAGTCATTGTTATTTCCGTCTGGAAGTTGCTTGTTCAATTATGTACTGTGCAGTTGGAACTTAGGTGTATGGCTGGAAACTTTGGTGCGTCACCTGGTACGTAAAGATAAATTTGCAAACAGAGACGATGCTAAAATAGTTTTTTATTGAAAGCCTTTTCGTAAGAAAACTCGTTTTTCACTTGACTGAATCTTATTACCAGAGAACTACGTGGGGACTTTACCTATCCAGAGATCATTGTATACGTTCTTCAAAGATAAATCACATAATTCTGAAAAGAAGAATCATATTAATCAACATCTGCGAAGGTGTCGGCGTTTTCTTTACTTTTATTTGAAAAATTCAAAGAACTCGGCTATTTTTACTTCTTGCCAACTCAAGTTGCGTTAAGCATACAGGAGGCAGATACGCTGAGTGACCAACAACCTCAGAAACTTTGCTCATATTTTCAGAATTGACTGCCATTGGTGACAGTAAAATTCGAAAAATTCATCGTTTTTGTAGCTGTAGCCCGCTCAACTCCTTAGGCCAAAGGCACTTGGATATGTGCAGATTTCAATTAGTGTTTGTGTGTAAGCTGCCTGCTTCCCTGTCTGTCTGGCTGTTTGTCTGTCTGTCTATCTATCCATCTATCTATTCATGACTTGCTGTGTTTTATGAGTAAATGGCCTATTTGCGCACGTGAATAACGGAGAATTTAAAACACTTTATACGTTGATATTCTGTTTAGATTTGACAAAAGTATTTGACTTTGTTAATTTCTATTTGTTATCCACTTTTTAAACAGGTCACATTGTCACCCAGGGCCGTTGCTCTGCAAGCAGGAATACAGAGAATCATTGGATCATTTTGACAGGTTTAGTTGATTAAAACTTATTAGCATAATATTGCCGTAAATAAACTTCAGACAAACTGAAATTTACCAGAAACATTTTAAATAATGCAACAAAAACTCAAAGGCCTCGTCCGCTTGTCTACTGATGTGTGTATTGAATTATTAGTGTCATAGTAGTTAACTAATATTAAATTTTAAATTATAGTATTCAATTACCTGATAATATGTCAGATTATGTGCTTATAATCCTGAGTTCTCTTATCGGGCAAATCCTGCAAGAAAGAGGGACAGAAGAAAATAGAAAAGAGAGGGGGAGGGGAGAGGACGAGAGGGATGGAGACAGAATAATTTTGGGTTCGTTTGTTCCCACTTGGGTTAAAGTCTTAGAATTATTTTACAAGAGGTCAATGCCAGTTTTACAAGTCACAAAATATATGTAAAAAAAAAGTTGGCGAAATTCATCTATTATTTTATGTAGGGACATACTATGATAGATAGAGTTTGCCAACCTTGTACGAAACTTTAACATACCGCAAATCACGACATGCCTTGAGTATGTTCTTGAATTATTCACTTGATCCATTACAAATGTAGAGGTCCACATTGAAGTTCAATCTTTTGTTATTGATCTTTTTATGACACTTAGATGGATAGATTAATATACAAATATGCAAGCAAACTAGATGAAACAAGATTGGTCCCCCCTAACTTAACCAAAACTGCTCTCGATGGACCGTCGTAGCAGGTTTTACTGTATTTTAAAAAACTAAACTTTTACTGTTTTTATGTTTTATAAACATCTAATAAGATTATTTGGTGCCTTCTTTATTTATGCAGCAAACACGGCAGCATTTGTTTGCGTTGGAATTTTGCTCATCTTCTCCATCGTCACGATGAGACGGCAGCATCACTACTACCGAGCACAATTCGCTCGTTATGAGGCCCAAGTCTCCAAACATTGTACGGACGTTGAGTCCTTCATTGGTAAAATCTGGACTGTAGACCATCCTGGACCACCGATAGTTTTTCATCAACTTTGCAATAAAGGACAAGTTGAGGAGGCAGTACCCTTAAAAAAGAAAGGAAGCCTTAATCCGACAAAAATTGTATAGATAACGAACGATTGACTTATCAAGTGACAGAATGTGCTCAAACGTTCAAACGAGTCAATAAAATACAGTACTTTAATATGTATTAGTTCGTTCTTTCGTTGGTGCGGAGAGCCTTACTGCTTGCCTTTGTTGGATAGACACACTGCAGGTACAGTGGGTGTAATTACATCGATAAGGTACACTTGTCAACCCAGCTGTGACGACAAAAAGTAATTGAAAAGACATTACGCAATGTCTGATGTCACCTGCACTGTAAGACTTACTAATTGTCATGTTTTATTTACACTCTAAATTCATATTTCAGATGAAAATTGTAAAACACTAGTAGAAACGTTCTTTTGTAAGATTTTAATACAATACGAATGATATTTCAAACAGAAGTCATCTATGCTCATTATTTTTGAATTAAATCATCATGCTTTTATACTGTGTTTTAATCCTCAATCATGCTATAAGGATTTGACGTAATTTCGAACCTAAGAGTGCATTTAAATTTACGACCAGCCCTTAATTTTCTACGGAAGAGAAAGACCAAAGAAATGAACTTGGATGCTCAATTTGAGTTTAAAAGGGCTATTGCCATATTTCTGGTTCTCTTGGAATACACCTTTGCTTCCCATATAGATTTGATGGACTCTCCCGTCGATTCCGACGTACGAGTGTCTAACAGCAATTAATTTTCAGTTTGGATGTTTATGCTGAAGATGGCATTTCAGTCCAGCAAGTGATATGCAACTAAGACTACAAATATGGTATGATATATATAAATTCTTCAAAAAATAAACATTTCATATAATGTTTCAAATAATTCTTCTTAAGTCTGAAGAAGAATTATTCGAAACGTTATATGAAATGTTTATTTTTTGAAGAATTTATATAGTCTTTTAATGAACATGGGAGATTGAGGCTTTTGTAGTTTATTTTATATATATATATAAGAAAATTATTCAGAAAATTATTCGAAACGTTAAAAAGTGTTTATTT
>JANTCA010055683.1:7222-17337 GCA_024741275.1 Chironex yamaguchii
AAGACATTTAGTTAGCTTATGATGGGCTTTGCTCAATTAGCTTGGCGTTTTTGTACCATACAAAGTTTTTCTGTTCTGTTATTTATGTAGGTTGTTCTGTTATTTATGTAGGTTCTGTTATTTATGTAGGTCGATTTCAACCTGAGTATTTGTTGTTGTTGGCAAATATTAATGTTTCTCTCTCAACATTTTCATTTTTACAGGACCGTTTGAGCTTCCACCAAAGATGTTAATTCGTCGTTTGGGTCGAATGGAATCCGTTCCTGTTGCAACAATAACGACACCTGTGAGTACCCTAAAGTCTATAGATGCCGTAAATGTACTGTTAAGTTGTGGATTTTTGGCTGTAAGAGTATTTCTGTCTGTAGAAAAGTACTTCATGGTTGTAGATTGTTGCATGTAAGGGTATTGGAATATTTGGATTGTTGTGTGTAGTTAAACGGAAAGAACAAGATACCGTGATTGGTAATTCAGCAATGAGAATTGATGGCTCAAAGGTTTCTCATGATCTCCGACAATCCGAACATAATTTGTTAATGCCTACCAAAATGTCCAATTCCAAAGGCTTAAAAACCCAGCTTCTTGTATTTTGAGAGTGAATGATTCCAAGTGGTGATCCTCTTTTAGTCAGAATATCAGTATGTCGTATTTTTTACTTTTATGTTGCATTTTTTAGATTCCCTTGTTAGTGGTAAGTACATCACCAATCTGTGTCATGCTTGTGTTCAAACCGAGAGCCATAAGAAGCTAGACTCAGTTGTGTGATAGAATGTTGGTAATCTTGATGGATGATGGTAAGATATGAAGTGAAATAGAAACGTATGCCATTACATGCATAACATTTGGTTGGGCATTAGGTGGAGGGGTGGTACTATACTGGCCCCCTTGGCTACGTGTTTGAAATACTATCGCTAATATCCTGAGAGGTACCATGCTCGGATTCCAAAGTGGATAGGACTTTTAGTACTCGTGCAGTGACAGTATGATGACTTCAGTGCCAGCCGCAAGCAGCAGTTCTTGCGGGTACATAAGTTTTTTAGGTTGCTCACGACAATAAAATTGAGTAATATGCACTGTTTTCGTTATATGAAGATTGATCCATCATGCAGATACAATGACGTCATATACATAGCAAAGTTTGAGTCACAGTTTACGCACTGTGGGGGAGTAAATTTACCAAAGGTATTGCAGATCATTGGCTCAGATGGAAAGAAAAGGAGACAGTTGGTAAAGGTAAGGTTAATTTCTATGGTTGTGTATCATTTGATAACAGTATGAAATAACTTGGAAACGTAAAGGAAACTTCACTATATTTTCAAGTCAAGAATGTAGGACCATAGGTAGGATTTTTGTAGGGTGTGAGAAAGATCTCTTATAAAGCACGGTCTTCTGCAGCTATTCCATCGACTGCAATATATGCACTGAACTGGATACCCTCTCTATGACTGACCTTATGTTTTGTGTATAAAGTTGTATCTGGTTCCAAATGTATAAATAGTAGCAAAGGGCCAAAACTAAAGTAAAGCTAATGTATGTGTTTTTGTAAATGTAAACAATAACAGCTGTCTTGGCACCGGTATCAAGTATATTACTGTCTATAGCTGCATGGACTCATCGGCGAGGGTATATGTCACTTTTTCACTGTCTGTGGTTGAATATGTATGTAACTATACATGTTTCGAATAAAACAGTGATTTTGCGGACGAAGCTAAATTCCTGTTGACTTTGATTTAATTCTTAGGGAAAGGACGACCTCCGCCAAGATGCTGTTATGCAGCAAGTTTTTGGAATCGTCAATCAACTACTTCGAAGAGAAAAAGAAACAAGAGTCAGGAATCTTAAGATAAGAACTTACAAGGTAAGCCTCCGCGTGTTCGCATAGCTTTGCATGAACGCAAGAGAACTTTACAAAGACAGGTTTTTTACAACAATGGTCTCTTGTGCCCAGGTTCACATCAGCTATACACATGTTTCCGCCGCTGACTGCAAAGTATGTGTAACAGTTTGAATGCGCTTCTGTCACCTTCTGTACCAAGTAGAAAACCAACGACCACTTACATTGTCTGACCAAGTACACGAGCCTCTTTTCCATGTTACATTTCTGTGGTGATGAATCTGCTATGGGTTTGAAATGTATTACATTAAAGAAATAATTGCTATAGGTTGCCTTGTAAGACAATGTGGTTCCATTGTGGTTAGTGCAACTGTGTGTCAAAGAAAGGATTTGCAACGGTAACTTTACCAATGAGATATTTTTTCTTTGTCTCCACTAAGAACCATCTTTGATCCTTTAGGTTGTGCCTTTGTCAAAACGAAGTGGTTTAGTAGAGTGGTGCGAGGGCACGATGCCTTTAGGAGATTACCTTATTGGATGTCGGAAGACTGGAAAACCAGGTGCACACACAAGGTATAATCCAAAACAATGGACAACGCTCGAATGCAGGAAAAAATTAACAGTAGGTATCACAGTAAATTTTCTGTCTTTATACGATTCCATAAATTGACTATCATCTTATCTATCTATCACCTTGCCATTACAATTTGCTAGCAGAATGTACATAACGTAAGAAAGGACACTGCTAAAATGCATTCTTTATTTTCAACTACAACGTTGCATCCAATCAACAGCAAGTTGACGCCCACATCCTCTCATGCTGTCTTGTTTAATATGAACAATATGTTAGGTTTTTTCTCGACCTTGCTCTGTGAGGCCTTTTGTAATCATGTGTATGTCCTATTAACTGAAAATAGCTGTTTTATTGCAAAACACTGTAAATTTTGTTGTTAATTGTTATACGCGACATTCCATATCTCAGGAATTCAGATCTTTGAGGGGACAGGGGAGATCCTACAATATATCTTGACGTTAAGTCTTCTCTGTAAATTTTTAGTTTTTATGCCCTGTTAAATTAGTTCTTCTACAAGTTTTAAATCTGTTTAAGTAAAATAAACATCTATGAAACCTTTCGGTTGTTTCGCTAGTTGTTTTTATTGGGTTTTTTTAAGGGGGAGGTGTTGTCGTTGGTTTCTTTGGCGATTATCTTTACATATTACCTTTCTTCTTGCTCTTTTATTCCTTGGTACATTTCTTCTGTCTTTTTCTCTGCGACTCGTTTCTTTCTTATTGGTCAATTTTCGATCCTACCTTACACTACAAATTCTGCTATGTTGTCCGTTACTATATTGTGACGAATCCATGTAATCATTGCCAGACGCAAAGCCGTACAGAGGTCCATTTTACGAAAAACAGTTTTCAGGTTTTGTACCATTAGGAAAGTTTTAATCTGGACTGATCCTCCGTCTTCTGTTGCACTTTGTGCGAGCTTCATGTGTTCTTTTGTGTCAAATGTAAACTGTAACATTTTATAGAGAAAGAGATTTACCATGTTTTAAGTCGTAAGCTTTTTATTGACGTACGTTTCTAGTAATCCATTTTCCATCATCAGCTCCTTGTTTAAGAGAGCCGGTAAAGACTAAGATTTTTAAAACTTTGTTTTTTTTTCGGTTACTAAGCATAATAATATAATATAATTTAAGATACACAGAACGCAAGATGATGCATATTTTTTATTTTTGTTTGATCTAGGATGCAACTTTCAATGAGGGAAAGAAATCCAAACTGAATGTCTTCAAGGTAAGAATGTTATATGTAATATCAGTAAAAAGTCAGTCAATGCTACATCAGTCTACAGTCAAACCATACATTAAGGTGCAATTTACTCTCTTACAGTAGCACGCAAGTACCTCCGTTCTACACAGTAGAATTACTTCGCCCGTTTGAAGTGATTAAATGAAAGGCACTAAGCAAAAGTTTCCTTTTATTCATCACAAAACAGGTTGAGCGCAAGTTTCGCTTTATATATTCAGGGTGCAAATTACTGCACATGGACGGAAACTGGACTAGCCAAGGGATTGTTGTTGTTGATCCTTGGCCATTTGGCCGTGGGTGCACCCGTTGACCAATGCTACTCCTCCAGTGTTCTCTATGGCAGTTGCTTTCATCTGTCAGTGTGTTAGTCCTGACCATTCACTTAGATCCTCCGGCTATTGTCTCTGGGGTCTTCCTTTAGGGATAGCGGTCTACAAATTGACCTGATGGACATCCTATCTGTATGGCGACTAGATTGTTTTCCATGGTAGGTAAGTAGATTTACTGGGGTTCGGAAAACTCTAATTTACCTACTTCCTCTGTACTTTGTAGTTTTTGTTACATTCGGTCATTAATGTAAGTGGTGCCAAGGCTTTCTTTGCTGACAGGAGATCGCCATGACCAAAAGATGCCGTAATGCATTTGACTGGTCGCAGGTAAAATACTGTAAAATTTAAAAGATAAAATTTCGATGGTTTTGGGGGTGGCGCTTTTTCGAGGGAGGCTCTTTTTATATTTTCGATGGTTTCGGGGGGTTCCAGGAAATACGATATATCTTTGTGCTTTATTATTTGCATAAGTATATGAAAATTGTTTGACTGTGAAGAATTAAGTAGTCAGTACTTTGATGACTATAAATAAGTGTATTGGTCGCCATATGGCTATTCCGCATTGTATTTTTTGTGTTGATCCTCGAGTAAAATATATAGTTCAAATGCCTGCACTTACTGCAAATTTTGCGAGCGATGCAAATGAGGTATTAAAGCATTATATGAGATGTGACTACGGGGGAAAAATGCCATGTGTTTCTTTTTTTACAGGAAATTCTAGACAATTTTTCTCCGGTATTTCGACATTTTTTAATGGAAATGTTTCCGGATCCTGCTCGGTGGTTCTCAAGGCGTGTCAATTACACTCGGAGTTGTGCAGCATCTTCAATCGGTAATATAGTTGTTTTGCAAGACCAAGTTTTGTACTACGGATTTGGTGTTTCTCTCACCGAGTTTTCAAGAATCTATGGTGTAGAATACCTGCATTTCAAAAGAGAAAGATTGTTTGGCTGAAGTCATGCCAATCGGTGTCTTTTACTTGGGGCTACATGCCCTAGAATTATGGTAATTAAAATTGGTTCCCAATGCAGTCACAGAGTACGAGGAATGCATAACGACTGCTAAATAAAGGCACTGTAACTAGGGTACATCAACCGATTGTGAAAACATTAGCAAGTTAATACATGTCTCAGACAAGGAAGACATCTCCCACACCCACCTACCCACCTCCGCCAAACTCTTAAGCCTTGCTTCAAATTTGTAATCAATACTGTCATACGTAAAGGAAACTTTATATTTGTTGACTTGTCCTTACTGTCTGCGTAAATTTTCAGTTTGGGTTTTCTATGAAGATCAAAAGTAGACAACATGCCTTCAGTTCGAACCTTTGATTTAAGTCTATAATATTTCCTCGTCATTTGTATTGTGTGGTGTAGGGATGCGTTGTCAGGTAAAGGTGCACTTTTTCATAACCATCGTCAAGTGCTGCCTTGTGCCTTGACCGTTTAAGTTATATTTCGAAACTTTTGGTCTGCTGCTATGAAGCAATGGCATGGAATAAAAAAGACAATGTATAAGCCGTATTGATGAGAAGAATTCCTTTATCTTACAATGTAAATGTTAAATTTCTAAATCCATTCGTAAATTCTTTTATAGTTGGTTACATTCTTGGTCTTGGAGATCGGCATATCCAGAATATCCTCATTGATTGTAACACAGCTGAATTGGTCCATATTGACCTTGGTAATTATCGAACATTTTTACGTCCTCACTATTGAGTTTAAATGGGGCAAAGAGATATCTTAAGGGTTTTTTTAGAAAATAGATTGAAAATAGTGGGTACAAAAATTGTAAGTGCTTTCTCCCACAGCACTGCATCCTATTGTTTCAGGGCCTCGTCAGGTGTTTATCTCCAATCCTCATTCAAATAATAATCACTAGTACCGCATACATGATGCCTGCTGTGATATAACAGCTAGCCGGCATATAACCTTGTACAAAGTATTAGAAAAGGTTTTGCCCAGAGAAAGTGAAAAGCATTGTCATGATAAGATTCCAGACAAATAGTTTACCAGTTATTGGAAATTTCGACTGCCAAAAATCATTAACCTTTTGTTAGTAACGTTATGAGGACATAAACTAGATGCCTCCTATCTGTTCGTGACAACAGTAGACAAGGAAAAGAAGAACACAACACTTTCTATTAAACAGTAAGATATTCCAATCGTTCTTATCTACTTGACCTTCTGTCCCACAAAACTCGCTCTTTTTCTGACAACGCCCTTACATTTATAGGGTCAAAATATCCCGCTAGGTATCCTTCAACATAACACCAAATTAGGTAGATTTTACATATACAACTGAGACGTTTTACTGGGGAAAAACGTGACTGTCATCAATGGTAAAGTTGTTAAGATGAGGCTTCTCCCTGTGAGGTGACTTCCTGACAAACGTCGTTTGTCGTAGGTTGTACTTGATCCACGAAATATTCAAATAAGTTAACCCCAAGGAAGTTTCTTATCCTTTTCTCCCAAGTATTACAAGGCTTTACAGTTAGTGCATGATTATGCATCTTGTTTTGTCCGTTTTCTTGTCAGAGTTGTTTGGTTACAGTCAGTTGAGATGTATTTACACAAGTGTTTAATAGTAGGAGTAAACACCAAACCTACCCTGTGTTCTAATTGTGTTTGATATATGTTGAGAGGGCAATAATATATGATAGCCAAAAAGTGCACATTTTTTCACCAGGATATTGCACGGGCATTGGCAGCTACCCTCTAATATAGGGAAATAAGGAAGGCAACAATTAACATGTGTAACCCTAATTAGCTTGCACCAGTTTTTATGACGATAGTTTAATTTTAAGGGTTGATCGTAAAATTATTTTGGTATTTTATTTTTTTACTTATCTCTACCTCTGCTGTTCTGGTTTTTGGTTTTCTTCGTTGTTTCATGTTGTGCTACGTGTTGTTTCTTGTTGGTTCTTTTTGTAAAGGAGTTGCTTTTGAGCAAGGAAAACTTTTGCCAACCCCCGAAACAGTGCCATTCAGGTTAACGCGAGATCTCGTCGACGGGATGGGTATCTCTGGTGTTGAAGGAGTGTTCCGCAGATGCTGTAACAACACACTCGATGTCATGCGTAATTCACAAGAGGCAATATCAACCGTGGTAGAGGTAACGTGAACATTTCTTTCCAGGGGAGTATAAGGCATCTAGGTTCTCAGTTATGCTTTTAACGTAAGGCTAGCCCCCAAAGTTACGCTGAGATGCATCAATCGCTGTTATCAGAGAGGATTTCTTATGAGGCTTAGGAGACACCTTTTGAAAAAGCAGATAATTATCGATGTTTACCCACCGATGTTGTTTGATGGTCATGAGGAGCTTGTCGTTAACTTTGCCACAACTGTTCTTTATTGCCACGAGTTACGGAACATCTACGAATTGACTGACCGAACGTACTGAGCTTATTTTCAAAGCAGACCTTGGTTCGATTTCCCGTACAAGTGTTATTGTTCACTAAGCCTTCCCTCATTCCACAATTTGTAAACTGGGTACCAGCATTGGGTGAAGACGTCAGAAAGTTGACCAAGGACAAGGAGTGGTACCTACTCCACACAATGAGTATTCATGTTCCCTCTGACTTTTGCCTATTACCGTCTACTAGCCACATGGAATTGTATGAATATTTAATCCTATGTTGATAGTGATATAATTCGGTTTGATGTTAATGGGCTTAATACGGCATGCCTTTGAAAATAAGTTTTCGTATTTAGGCTTACTCTGCTTCTATTTATCTCCCTTAGGTGCTGTTGTATGATCCTTTGTACGCATGGACTTTGAGTCCAGTTAAGGCCCTTGAAGTGCAACGAAAAGGTGTTGACCTCGATCGGACGGATTATCCACAGACCATGACTTCCGTAGCAAATACTACAGTAGATATATTTGAAGAAGTGCAAACTGCCCTCAATGATAATGACAAAGGATCCAAAAACAAAATGGCTGAACGGGTGTTGATGAGACTAAAGCAGAAACTTGACGGCAATGAAAATGGAAGCTTTCTTAGTGTTGAAGGCCATGTAAATTATCTTATTCAAGAAGCACGGGACATCAAAAATCTATGTCGACTTTTTCCTGGTTGGCAACCATGGGTTTAGCAGATCCATTTCCATACAATATCTATTGGCTGACAGAATCCTTTTTTTAGATTTTAGAACAATTTACTCGTGCGCTAATTTATCAAAAGGAGGACATGTATACATGTTTACCATGGTGGATGTTACCTCACAAAATTGAGCATATTTCCAATGTTTGATTAATGAGGTAGCAACAGCAAGTTAGGCCCTTTCCCGAGCTACTATTGCCATTTTGATTAACAAACATTTCTCCACTTGGAAGTGTCAGTGTTATCAGTTACCTGAAAGGCAATGGCATTGTGTAAATGGTATGGAAACGAGGCTCGCCCTGGCTTAAGGAAAATGTAACGTGCATTAATAGTAAAAATTAAAATTTTTTCAGGGAAGTTTTCAAGACAGCTATAGTTCATCTTGTGCTATTTTGTCTGAAACATGTTTTTTGGTATAGCAGACGGTGCTTTTAAGTGTTTTCATCACTGTTCAATAGTGTCACAATTACACACCACTTAATTTCTTAATCTAATGTTATCCAAATCAAAATAGTTTTATTGAACCTTAAATTTAGAAAAGGATTTGTTGTAGGGATCTCAAGCACACTGCTCATATACCTCACATACTCTTCATAAGACATAATCTGGAAACAGTCAATCTTAGTGACTCTCTTAGATCCGAAAAATGCCTTTTGTGAGGCTAGTCACACATTAAAAGTACCGATATCTGTATCCTAAAATTTATAATTTCCATGATCTCAAACGTTTTTTATCAACTTTACACCTCATTTATAAGTGGAAGTTTTAAAGCTGACTTTTCGTGTAGGTAAAAAGTATTACTACGTGTCTGTGCGACTCCCTTAATACTGGTATGTGAAAACTGGATAGTCCTTGCAATTAGGATATTCCACGTTAACATTACTCCAACCATGGCATTGTTTTTATTTTGCTGCTTCTGTCAAGAATGTGAAAATCAAATTTTACGTGATGCTTTCAATTCCTGGTTAACATGTTTTCCAGTGTCATTACAAATTGAAGGCTAAAATACACAGGATCCAATTGTTTATATTGGAAAAGAAGACCATCCATTGTCATTTCACCCACGGGAGTAGGGTATCTTCAAATTTTGCATGGAAAAAGGATAGGTTTTTCTTATGTCTTGTAATAAAGTTTCATTATGTATCCATGGGTCCAAGCTTCATCAAATAAAGGTCATACGAAATACTAGTTGAGTAATGAGTTCAGCCACTAAGGCTGCATAGGAAAAAAGACACTTCACAATAAATGAATTACATATTTATATTTTTTTAAAATACATAAAAAAGCCAATCAAATAAAAGCAAAACATACAATAGTTAAAATTTGAATGATGTAGCCTAAAAGTTTATATAGTGTATGCTAATATGGAAAAAGTAACAAGGTGCTGTTGATTGTTACATGACATTTGTATTTGATGACACTGGACATAGTATTGTGTATAATGCTTATAAAAGTAAATCAACTATGAAATAAAACAGTTATAGAAAGGAATATCATGTTACAGATAGCCTGATTAAATTCTACGCAAGGTACTTGATTTTTTACCCTTAAAATTTAAAAAGTTAACATCAACGTACTTCAATGACAAAAAGTATCAGGAGGAGACTGCCAAAAACGTAGACTTCACATTCTCTTAACATGTGGTAAAACTGTTAACGTTATTGGTTCTAACAACTTGAGCCAAAGATTTTCATCCAAAAGCTAGTAAATATTCACAGTTATGTCCAAATTAAATAACAATGATAAAACTCACCTCATTTATGAGTATGAGTGTTATTCAGGGTATTTGAAATGTGAATAAATCATTTTTACTGATGTTGCAAAGATTATAAATCAGATATGTTGATAATTTGGTTACGAATTAATAATTAGATGATATAATCTGAACATTTCAATGTGTATTCTGACAATGACTGATCCCAAACTTTAAACTTGATGATTGCTATCTGGCTAGTCCCATATATATATATATAATTGTCAAGAGTGGGCATTACCACAATAGCTGCACTAAGTGGGAGCCGACGGGGCTCGAACT
>JANTCA010055694.1:0-17333 GCA_024741275.1 Chironex yamaguchii
TTAAACTTATCTCCAGAACGGGGAAATAACTTGCGCAGTATGACCAACAATGTATCAAAAGAAGGGAGCAAATGAGATCCATAAATTATGAAGACTGATAAAGTAAGAAAGGACAGAGAACAATTCTAACAGAGGTTGAAAGTTGTTCTAAACTTCTCATACTTCTATTATTTTCTACACACAGGACTTTACTGGCAACTATTCGAAACAGACCTTAATTTTTGATGACCATTGTTATATCCACTGGAGCTCCATTTCTCTCAGTTTATCAAATTAATGATCATTTACATTCACACAAAACATGACATGGCAACTGTATCAGTTTTATTGATAATTTTATTTCAATTCATTTTCGAAAAAAATTATCTGCATCAAATTCTTGAATTGAACAATGATTCAAATACATTATGAAAACAAGTACCATGTCGTTATATAAAACACTGTTCCCATACCAACGGTACATTGAATCATTCTGTCCTTCCGCGGATTCAAGCATGATTTTCATAGAGGTAATATGTTACTTCTGTTATGAAAATTTCTTAGACAAACTACAAGATATTTATGTACACATATGTTCTTGTCCCTTCCAAACACAAAGAGCCACATCAGGCCACTTGGTACTGCTTTTACTTCGAATTCAGTCTCATTGTTTCTTGTCCTCTGAAGAACAGTACCAGAAAACGAACAAAAATCACAAATAACAAAGTAGATGGATGCCATCTTACAGGTTTTTATTCGGGAATGTTATACATCTAGCAGCTATCAACATCCGACACCATACTCTTGTATTGTTTCCAGACTTCTGCATTTCTCATACACAGAGTTCCTCCGCCTCGTCTAAACTGTGACTCCTACAAAAAAAGGCAGTTAAAAAGCAGTTATGGACGTCTAGAATCTTCTAGAAAATGTACGTCTAGAACCTTCTAGAAAGTGCTATATATATCTAGAACCTTTTAGAGACCTTGCTGATGCAATATTTACATGAAGCTTCTAGAAAGTTGCATTTGATTTTATTTTGTTCTAAAAGCTTCTGTAATGTTCTGCTGTGTTCTATAGCATTCTATACTGTTCTGGTGAGTTTCACTGGCTTCTAGATGGACTGCTCAAACCTATATAAGCATTTACTTTCAGGAATTTTATTACTTCGGTTAAAGATCAATATAATTAAGCTTTAATGGAATAAAGGCTCAGAGAAATATCTCAAGCTGTAAAGAGATTTCTTTTGAGAGGATATACTACTGGAATTTGTATATCACAACCTACTAGTTGAAGTTCTCCATCTGACTTACGTATACCCTCTACTCGCCATTAAGGAACTTTATTAACCCTGTATGTATTTTGTGGACTACAGTGTTAAAGATACGACAATTCATAGAGTAACTTATTCCACCTTTGCACTAAGTAAGGCTTCATCTACAATATCTTTAAAGCCTTGGTAAGGCCTACAAGAGACCGCGGTTTCACCCAGTACGACATTTCCCCAACGAGATATTGCGGCAATCAGAATCTACCTTTATCTCATTCCCACCCAGTCACAAGCACTAACAGCGTAGAATGCAGCGAAAGGAGGATATAACCTCATGTCGGGACGTAATTTGAAAGATTGACGTGCGAGCGGCAAAAGTTTGGTTAAAAACACAGGTGTTGGAAACGTAGGGTTTCAAAGATGGACTTGTCAGGTGCTGAAGACTTGATTTAAACTGGGTGATGTGCTAGTAACCTCTCCCCGAATGTTTAAGTATTGTTTGTTTTGAAAATTAAACTTAAGCTTGTAACTACAATGATATTATTAATAAACTCTACTGTTGACGCACTTTCCGCACGCGGGTTGTGCAATGCGGTTCATTAGCCTCGCTTTGAAAATAAAGTACTAGTTGCTTAGCAACGATGACATTCTTGCTAAGAGCACGTGGAAGAGAAGAAAATGGAGTGATTTCGCAAGAAGAGGAAGAATTTTGAAGACGGCATGGAAGTGTAGATTAGGCTGAGCGAACAGGTAAATTTTAAGTGAATACTATTAAGCATTGGTGTAGTAGATTGGTGTGTTCTTTGGACGAGACCTGACAGAGTTTACTTCACAGGTGGGACTTGAAGACTAGTCAGTCAGTTCCATGGTTATAAAGACGGAATTGCAACATCAGTTAAATAATTAGGTACAATTTACAAAGTAATGTCTGGAGCAGTTGTCGCCAGCTTTTAAAATTCTGTCAATGAGCATCCTTCGAAATTACACGAGGTGAGCTCTACACAAGATTAGCAGAGGGTTACCTTCTTTCGTCAATCGTCTGTCTGTAACGGGGATTCAGGTTCGGAATACCTAGCTTGCAAGATTGTAGTTTGATCCACAGGACCAGAGGAATTAAGTGTTAGACTGAATCGTCCGTGTTATACAGCAAGCGAAATTAATGTTTAATATAAAAAAGCAAGATAACGGTAAGGTGTTTTCATTTTATTGCCTTGGCTGACCTAATCATATTAGTTTAAATAGCAGGAAAAGCTGATAGAGTTTAAAAAATTGGGCCTTCAAAACTTTCCTGTCACATGCTCAGTCGTTCAGCAAACGGAGAAAGGAATCACTTTAGGACATTGCCGTCTCGTCGTTAAAATGAACAACCGCGTTAGAGTTTCGGTAAAACTACAAACGATCATTAGTCGATCCAATCACAACAAAGAGAATTCTGTCTATACCAATAAAGTATATATCGAAGATCGAGTTTGTTGCAACAGAACAAAACAAACTTTCTAAAATATCCGACTTACTACTCGATTGATGTCTCCAATACAAACGTAAGGTGTCTCGATGTCTTTTCCAATTGCAAATTTTGAATGATCATCACCGTTTTCAAAGTTAAAAGTCTCTGAATTTGTTTTAAGATTAATCCCCTTGATATCTTCTACAGTAAAGCCACGACACGTCGGTCCTAATGCATCACGACTATGCAGCCAAGTTTCCGCCAGTAGGTTGGTCCTTAGAACTGGTGCCACCAATTCGTGGTAAAGATCTGCATTGAATTTTTCTGTCTTGCCAAAACTGTAGAATGTCTCTCCGGATTTTGAACTTATCTTTTTGTAGCTGTGATAAGGTTTCTCTCGGATAACGTCATCTAAAACAGAGAAGGATGTTTTGTCTACTGTATGAATCTTACGCAGTTTCACAAGATCCCGGTTGACACTGTAAATTGCTAAAGGGGTTCTAAAGGCATTGATCCGACATTCCTATGACCTCTCCTTTTCTGCGTGCAGACATTTCACATTACATAAAACCTCAAAACATAAGCGTCACTATCAACAGGGCATCCGTTATTGGCCTCAAGCGACTTCTCCTCGGCCCAACCGATCTTGAGAATGCCATGGTGCAAACCAGAAGTTTTATAACGACCATCAATTCCTTTCCATTGCTCTCCAAAACACAATAACACTAGAAGTCCTTTGCATAAATTCCACTTTTGCCATAGTGGTGATAACACACGCCCTCTTTGTTCCGCGTTTTATTTATGATGTCCCATATTGCAGTGGCAATCGCACTCTCCTGGTACTTTCCTCGATTAACCTTCCCTCGATTATCTGGCCGAGACTCGGGTGATTAACCTACTTTCAATTAAAGTGTTAACTTGCGTTCACGAAAATAACACCTTCTTATTTGCTATTCAAATCACCTCACGTTGTCTTAGCACTTTGATAAGTGTAATAAAGAGTGAATTGATTGTATGAACTAGATGTGATCTGCCTGCAGCCAGACGTAGTCGTTGTGCTATGTTACAAATAATTCGAATAGGACGTGCCTTTTTGGAGCTATTCCTTTCTATACCTTAAAATAAGTTTGACAAAAATATAACAACGCAAATTTTACTTGCGTGTGATAACAACACTTTCTACTTATCTTTCCTTCTTTTCTTGTGCATGACGTCTAAAAAAAATTGCTTAACCGGTCTTTTTGGATTATCCGACCCCCTTCTAGAAAAGTTGTGTCCAGTAGCGGCCGAATAATCGAGGGCCTACTGTAGTGGTACCCGCCAAGAAGTGGCAATGGTAGTGTCCAAAGTCAGACTAGCTTCATGCATTGCAAACCGCACCCCAAAAGAATCAAAATCCACTACGCTGTTCCAAAAGGTTTCAAAGCACATTCCCCGCCAAGCCTGAGCTTTAGCACTCAACGATGTCTTTTTGAATGGTCCGCATTTCCAATATCCGATACCACGCAGAGGGATATTTGATTAGTGGCTAATAAAGCAATACCTGGCCAGTAAGGAATCACGGTGGAGTTCATTCTATGAAATATAGTTGGTCTTGTTTATGGCTTTCCAGTAAACTTACATATAAAATGATAATTAACAAGACTATCTGTGATATTAGATGATATCAACCAGTTCAAATAAACTAAATGTGAACCATACTTCGGGGCCGTAGCCGGTCTTTGAAAAATGGGGAATGGGCCCCAAAATGTCCGCCAAAAACTAGATTCATCGTTACCTCTTCATTTAGTAAAGCTTAAGCCAAAAGTTCTGTTGCAAAACAGAACATGGAAACAAGCGAACACACATGAAACGTTGGCGCGCGGTAGGTAGTTATTTCCGCGATACAAAGTTCAGTATTTATAGCTGACAATTGTCAACAGATAGCTTTTGAAAATGTTCACCTTGTTAAAAAGTGGGTGAGGAGCAATTGCCCCTGTCCCCGGTGACTATGGTCCTGTATTTAACCTTAGCCGTCGGCATTATAGTGGAACAGGCAAGCATGTCTGTAATTAGATCGCGTCAATAAACATAAAATATAACCAAACATGCTGCCAATGTATTCGTCTTTGATGACAAAAAGTTTGAATGGCAACGTCAAGTCCTCAAATCTAGGGAGCCATTGATGGATCTCAGCTATTAGAAAACTGAGCTATTAGTAAAGCTTCTTCTCTTTGTTCAGCATATGAAGAACACTATCCGTGATAGTCTGTGCTTGCGGTGACATGGATTCCATCCTAGTAAACAGTGACTGTCTAACATATATACATTGGAACAATAGTTCTCAGATTTCTTGTTTTCAGTGTGGACTTACAAAGTGCTGTTTCCGAATAAAGCACAACTAAAGCCATACGTTCCACTCACTTTCAAACGTAATAAAGGAAATCTCTTAAGTGTTCAACTCTTAGTCTGTTGATTCTAACCTTGATGCCCCTATAGCCTCTCAGTAGCGCTAAAGAAGATAATAATTATCAATTGTCCGTCTGTATATCATCAAACTTGAATTCAAATCATGGATGCAAGTCAAACAACTCTGACTACAGGTGGTAATCAGCTTTATTTATATGTATTATTAGGGTCTCTAGAACATTCCTTTACCCAATTACAATTATGTCATTTTCCTGAAAAGGTCGATTTGTTTCTGTTATTTCAACATATTGCACTATTACGATTATTGCCGAAGGTTCTTTAAGCGAGTAATCATAGTTAATCATACAAAATAAAGCAATCGCTACACTGATGACTTGATTATCGGTCAACAATGTGGTATGCACGTTAAATATTCCGCAAACCATACCTTAGTACCAGCCAGACATGGGGAAAAACTGGCAAATGCAAACCTAAAACTTACCTTGAAGAAGTGCCCGAACATTTGGAAATCTGTCTTGAAAAGATAACGGAAAATACGAACTGTGAATGTGCGGATCGTTGTAGCGCATTTGAAGCCCAATGGTATCAAACGTCGATGCGTTAAACGTGACACACAGAAAGTGTTGACCATACTCGCCGCCACTTTCAGGATACTCATAACTTTGATCTGCTGCCGGGGGCATTCCGGGAACGCTGTGTATCAACCAAAACCCACTGTTGGAATCAAAGGCAACATCGCCTTTGGTATGTCCATAATAGTAATATTCCCGACCTATAACATAACAAGAAGTTAAAAAAAAAGTAAATTACTTTGAAGACAAATACCACCACTTAAAACTCATTTTGTAGGGGACACGATGTCGCTCGCTACTTGAAAACTTGCATTTGCGCGGGATACCTTGAGGCACGAACATTATGGATCTCAAAAACAATATCTCAAGGCTTGGAGTAAAATAAAGTTACCTTTAAGATCGCCAAATATTTAGCGATACGACATTCGCCTGAAAAATCCAATTAGTGTTTTAGAGCGTGTTGGGGCGTGTTGCGGGGCAGCGTGGGTACAACAGAAAATCGGGAGTGCTAACTTTGCAAGTTCGTATTGAGTGACAAATACTAGGGAGGAGATTATTCTGCCAGAAAAATACGTGGGTGGGGAAAAGCTATTTCTTCCAGCAAGGTGTGTATTCGTACAGTTTTCCATCTTTAATGGATGATACTGCTCCCTCTCGTTGCAATGGTCATGTATTGTTAGCTGTAAACTAGAATCAACAGCAGCTACGGCAATTACAGAAGAAACACGGGGACAAGGGGATCCTCATGTTGTCTAATACTGATTGAAATTGGTAAAATAATGCTATTTGATATGCCACATCACTTTTCCCTTCGAAGGGGTGGTCACGTTTCAACTTTTGAACTTAATTCTTCTACGATAGTCCAGGGGACTTTATTTCTTTAATACACTTCGTGAACTTTGCTGTGCAATGCAACAAGAGAGCTTGTTACCATAGCAACTGTCATGACAACAGCTCTTACCTTCGGGTGCCTTGTCATTGTAAAAGATATAGGCCATATCCTCTTGAATGTTTTTTGCATTGTCATACACTTGTCCAAGTGTCAAGGCAGGTGCACTACCTTTTTCAGTAACTGCAACTTTTGATAACTCAAACTTCGGGTTTCGTGAGTCCATATACGTATATCCGAAGCCATCTCGCACTGTGGGTGACTTCGCATCATCGAGACGTGGGAGCTTGTACATGATATACCTGAAAAGATGCGAAAGAACCAAATATCAAACAAAGATCTCTGATTTGAAATCCATTAGCCCCTTGGATATTGCAGGATTTGTGATTATCTATGATAGATTGAAACAGGAGAAGCTACAGGTCGATTGGCATGAAAAGAAATAGAGTAAAAGAAGCCGCAGAAATAGCTATTCATAAACAAACATTTTCTCGTCACGGAGAAGGGGCCTTTTAGTCACAAATTTTACAATCATATGTAGTTACCATTAAATTTTGAGCTCCCTGGTCCCCCAGATCTTAATTGTGTACGTTCTTTCCTCTGTGCCAATATTTAAACACATATATATTCTTACAATATTTATAGCTACAGTGTGCATTTTTAATTTTCAACTGTCAAAACTAATTTTTGTGGCCAAGCATCCTTCGAGAAGTTGTGTGACAACAAGATGTGTTTAAATATACCTTTACCTGACACGTGGTGTGATTCTTTCAGAGCTCATGACCTCTCCTAATAAAGGGCTCACTCCGAGAGAAAAATCTTCCACTGTCTTGAAATTTTTATTGCACAGGGAAGTCACACAACAGAGTTCAACCTCTAGATGTGTTAGACTAGCTGTGATTTCTATTAATTAAATGTCTAAGTATTCCAAACTATTTATGGCAATGGTTTTAGCTGATCATTCACTACAGCATCCGAGGCACGCTGCATATTGCAGTTCGAGTCCTAGTCGAGTCATGGCCGGTGTCACTTAGTGGGTTGGGGGATGTGTCCACTCCACTTTTCATCCAGACGTAACCTTTAAGGTATCTGAATTGAAAGGAAAAAGGCTCAGGGAATGAGGTGAAAAATCGTCTTTCGCATGGTCCAAATATGAATCCTTGGTAGTCTAATTACATCGTCCTCACTTGTTGGTCAAACACGGGACATGTATATATTTACATCGTGCCTTGATCATCTAACAATACAGGAAGTAAAATCTCTGGAAAACCAAGGCTTTGTTTACGGAAAGGGGATGACTCTAGGTGACAACTCCGGACGATGTCTTGAGAGGAGACTTATTATTTGATCAAGGGCATCACAACTGATACATGATTTTACAATTACCACAGATACTTACACCATATCTGCTGCTTGCTCACAAATATTGGGAACTCAGTATCAGGCCATCTTAACCGATTTGCAATTTGCGCATGTTTAACTGGATTGTATGATACGTGACTGCCTGTTCTCCCTATGCACATCCTGTCACGAAAACAGTTGGAGTTGATCACACCTCGTCACCGTCTACTCTGGCAATCAATGAACGTACGAACACGAAATTTCGTGCAAGCATGACCTGAGGGCTGTAGATAAATGGTCACTTCTGAGGGTCAATATTGCACTAGATTGATAGTCGGCTTCTGTAAAAGGTAGTCTTTCACTTACGGTTTTTGACTGGAATCTGGTAACAAATTTGACACAAGGGTCTGTTTCTGTGGAGATTTTCCTTATTTAAGTACACATTTTTTCCCTTTAAGCCTGAAATAAATACATCATCGTTCAAGCATTTTCAAATGCACAAATAAGTACCGAAAAAGACAAAAGATGCAAAAAACCCCGATTGGCATAAGACAATCTGTTCAGACTTCCGACACTTGCCAAGGAGCACAAGGATCCTGAGTCTCCTCTAATCCCCTACCCCCTGTTACCTGAAGATAGACAACGAAACCCGCATTGCTTCGTGGTACCTGATAAATGACCACACGACAGATGTACACGATTCATCGGGTCAATAACCTGACAAATCTTACGTAAAATCTACTAACTGTAAACATAGGTTTGACTGTATCAAGTTAAAAAACGTGGTTTCACTCGATAATTGACGGGTAAGAAAACAGTTAAAAGAAATCTATTAGCATGATAGTCTCAATATCAGCAACACAAGGATTGTTCTTGAAAGCTAGCCATAAAAACCTGTAAGCACACAGAGACCGGAAACTTAGGCAAAACCATTTGGCCACTCACATGGGAAAATCCCACGAGAGCCCTACAGCTTAGCTAGATAAAAGCCCCGTGCTCTGACAAGGTACTCATACATCAAGCCTGAAATATCTAAGCCTAGTGAAACATCCATACATTAAACCACCAAACCCAGTATTTAGTTACTCGTGATATGTCTGCAAGCTTCAATATCCAATGTTTAGTTGTTCTGCTAACAGACAATTAAACTGACGACACACAAACAACTGGACGCCGCCGAAAACACAGAAAGTTGTCCTCCCGTAATAAATAAAAATTGGCTGCAAGGTTGATGTTAGAACCGGCAAAGCGTACCACAATACCAGGACATGATGATAGTTACAGACGAGCGCAAAAAGGTAACTAGTTTGCCTGCTCAATTCGAATATCGTGAGAAATCAAAATAACTGTACGTACCAGTCGACCTTCGTACCATCTTGGCCTATGCATGAAATAGCACCCAAAACAGTCTTGCAAGCTGCCAGCAGAAGAAAATGTGACCATAGGGCCATGATTCCACTTTGGAGACCAGGTAACGAACAATGTTTTTTTATTCTCGCGTATGAATGTTGATTAAAAATGGGGATAGCCATTCATCACATGACGAGCCGATGGATTAAAAAGGACTGTGCCGCTTTTTAAATTTTTTCTCTTTGATAATGCAGATTGCTCGTCTGGAACCTTTCATTGTTGCATTTTTCTAAACAAGCAAAAAGGAAGCATCATCATCCAACATGTACTATACGCCCAAAGACAACATTACGTCACGTTTAAATAATTATTATAAAAACGCACTTTATACTAATATTAAAATAGCGATACTTCAAATAACAGCAGTTTCCTTACCTGGCGAGAAACAGGAGATTTGACTAGGAAGAGGGCTCCTTATGAATAGGCTCCTGCTCCCTTCTCCCTCCAATGGTATTTCGCTTGCGGTGATACGGATTCGAACGCGTAACCACTGGCTTACAAAAGCGTCATCTTATACGCTTTACAACCTTGTATCAGAAAATTAGACAACCCAATAACATACTTACCTGAAGATGTGCAGTCGTGCTGCCTAATTTTCTGAGCCAGCGTATTGAACATCATTGATTGAATCTAGCTCATCTCAAGCATCAAACATTTAGGGTACCCAGAGTCCTATATTTTTGTATTTCTTGCTTTGGATGAGTTCAATTTAGTAAAAGGGCAATCATTGAGGATAGATATGCCTGGATTTCCTATTTTTCCTAAGGAGTTACACAGAAGCAGTATATGTAAATAACATTTTGATTTCTACCCGAAACAATTCTGCTAATCGTTACTCCCTGGCCTTCAGAAACATTTCTATTGGTTATGGTCGCCTATCGATTAGGAAATACGAAAACCAGACTCAGCTAAAAAAAGTACATAGACTATGCCTAGCCTGAGGTCAAGCGACCAAGTTCCAATGGAAAATGTGGGTCCTACTCCAAATCAGTTGATTTATCACCAGTTGCAGATATGCAAGACCACCCTGTCAATACCTATATAAAATCAGTGCAGATATACATTACAGCTTACCACATTTGCAACTTCCAACGTAAAGAGTACAAAAAATTCTAGTGATAAATGAAATAGCTCTCTTTTCAAATTTTTACCACAGGATCACTTTAAAAATTTGAAGGACGAAGCCAGCCGCTATCCTCTTCCTTGGCATGTGTTCGATCACTGAATTACAACCATGAAACTGTATACTATATCTGTCTTCAAGATGTATACAAATATGTCGCTATAGCCTTGTCGTTCTCGTATAAAATACGACTCCTCGGCAACAGAAGACGTGCAGCAAAGAGAGGAACATACATTGCTCGGACAATACTCAAAAGCTTTCAAAAACTTCATTTAATTCATTTCAGTTCATACATGCTAAATTTACAATAAACGTGACTATGAACTAGCCTGTGAATAAACCCAAAAACTCAATTGTCAATAAATTTCTGTTAAAGTTGATTACAAACTTTCAGTTCCTGTATTCAATGACTGGCTGTCCTGAATATCTAACGTGAGTCACACACTTTTGCTCAAGTAGTTGGTATATTCCACTATCTTTCACGACTGAAGGACAAGTTCTTCTACTATCAAAACGTTTTTAGCTGGAGATAACTTCGGTATGCTATAAATGTTCTAATCATCAGCCACTTGGTCCAAAATTCCATTGGTAAAACCCCTAGCTATGCAGGTCAATGTTCCAAAAATCCCTTCTGCACGAATAAATCTCTTCACAGTAAAACCAGGCCCAACTCTCTGCGCACTGCCAAGGGATGCGTACTCCTTGACAATGATCATTTACTACGAACTAGTAAGATAAACACCAGGAAGGTATGGCGCAAACAATGACTTTCGTTGTTTCTGCAAACATACAAAATTAATGTCATTGACCGCAAAATTTACATTTGTTTAATTACATCAAAATCTTCAGTTAAAATAATAGTTCATTGAATGAACAGTACAAAGTAAGCGTTAGCCTCAATTCTATAAAGGGGCTGGCGAGAGCTTTAAAGTCTAAAAGAACATCAATATTCTTGTGTTCCAACGAAGTCTGAATAACAGCTAAAATAATTCGTAGTAAGGAACAAAACCAGAATGTCATACTGATAGACACTTCCGGAATGGGATGGAGCGATCAAGGTCAGTTGGAAACTAGGTATCCTACATCCATTAAGATATCCTTTGGCAAAATCACAACACCATTGGTTATCCTTATCTCCTGTCGAAGCCCCTTGTAAACTATAATTACAAACAATAAACGCAATAAGATCAAAAGTTAGAGTATCAAACATTGAAAAAGGTTTCAATGTATCTTAGATTTAATATCTTTTCAGTTGTTACTTCTACAATTTCGAAAATTTGAAATATTGATTTCTAGAAAATACAAATAGCGATGTCTACCCAAAACAATTTTACAGTAAATGGCATACTTGTATATACCCTTCCCAATATCTGCATAATACCTTCAAATCCAATCAATCTTCATAGAAGAAGAAATCCCAAGAAGACAAATTTAGCCTGGGTATTCTGGGTATTCGGCTAACTTGCTCCAGACTGCAGTCAAGGATCATGAATAGCAAGGCGAGCAAATGATATCTGCGCCGGAGGCAGCTGGTGGCTAATAGTTTTGAATACAACACGGCACCACTACCATCGGTTTATCAACCTTGTAAACCACAGCAATATTATAATCAAGTTATTAAAGTATAATATTATCCTGGCCGTTGAATATATTTTGACTTGTACTATACCGCTAGTGAAAGGATGGACTAACCCTCATTGATCCAAATGGTGTCTATAAACTCTATAGTATTGTGCTATAACTTAGACAGAAGTAACCACTGAACAACAGGATTTAGCTACATCATGAACATCCCCACACATATTTTTAACAATTTGACAACTCAATTTCGGAAGTGAGTCAACTACAGAGACGTTTTTGAGAAGTAATGTCAAGTAATCAAGTAGGTAAGGAAGATACTCCATTATCTCGCAATTCTGTTTAGTCAAATAAGTGGAGACAAATAATTAAAAATTCGGCACATCCTTCATGGAAAATTTCGACACATTTATCAAAGCAAAACCCATTTCCCTCATTAGCAGCTTTTGAAAACTTCATGGAAGATTGGACATTCTGGTTAGGATACTGATACTCAGACACATTGTACTAGCCTAACATCCCAATATTTCTATTAACAACTTAAGTTTTTCTTTCTTTGCAAACGGCAATACGGTGCGACTATTTTCAAGGATAGAAAAACAAAATGAGAGAGATGCCGCCGAAGACAAACCGATAAAGTTAGAGATGCTGATAAAACTGAGTGGGATGTCGATAAAGCGACAGAAATCTCGATGAAGCGAGATATGCCAATCAAGAAAGACGGATGCAGATGAAACGAGAGAGATGCCGACAAAGCGAGGTAGGGATGCCAATGAAGCAAGCGAACGCTGAAAAGAGGTTGTCTGCTGTTGGACCAATCTCTCGCGAACATTTGTAAACAAAACTCCTTCAAACTAGTTCAAACCAGTTAAAAACCTATTTAAACCTGTTTAAACGTAATCAAAACTGTTCAGACCTAATGATGAATAAGCAATTACACGCATGTAAGTATCTGAAATTGAGGCCCGAGATGATGCGCTTGTATGCATGCGGTGTACAAAAAGTGTCCCACTTCCAAAAGGGTTACTTTTTGCTTCTGTGATTGATATAACGTTGATAGACTGTATTTAAGATAATGAACAAGGAAGCATTTAACATCTACCATCAAAATGACAACAAACATTAAAAGCAGACTCCATAAATACATTCTTGCAAATTTAAACCCCGACCTTGCCTTGAGGGGGTTAAATCTGTGTTTTGTGATGCAAGTAACCTCTCCTCGATGTGATTTTGACACGGACCTGACCCGATGTACACAGATTTCCAAATTACATTAACATACGTAGCATACAATTTCAGTGTCATTAAGCATACAATACTTCTTACACTCTCCTTTCTTATTGAATGACAAACAAAAAATAGTCTTAAAATCAAATTGTAATAATGACTGTAACACTTACTCTAACGGATATCTAACAATAATCACATCTCTCATCAAATCTAATCAAACGACACATCACACAGGCATTTCCCTGTTAACAAAGAACCAAAATTTATAAATTTCTAAAATGCTTTCTTCTACATAATCCAGTTGGTATCATCATCGTCATCATCAAATAAAGGCGGTGGACTTCTTCGAAATGCAGACGGAGGTTCCTACAACAAAACGAAAAATCACGGTCAAGTACCATCAAGGGAAATCGGCACGAATAAGAGTGACGTAATATAAAACATTGTATTTCGAGGCAAAGCGGTACCATAAAAGGTGTGGAGCAAAGGTTTAGCATATCATTCAGCTTAGGTCAACCTCCAATTCTTTATCTCCAACAAACATCGACAGTGTAGATATGTTGATATCCGTCTAGGAATGAACTGCCTCTTAAATTTAGGACGATATCTACGCCCATAGAGTAGTTATCGACTATAACAGATAATAGTTTCAAACTCTTCTATTTCAAAATGCCTTTCTGCCGTTGGATTGTTTGGTGACATTACAGATCAGTTACTTCAAAAATAACAAGGATCAAAACGAGAGATAAAATTGCTAAACGATGGAGTGTATGAAATTCGACTCCTGACCAAAAAAATCCAACCTAACAATATATAACAATAAAAAACATCACTCTTACCAAAACAGGTTTTTCAGGTTTTGCTTTGCTCGAAAGAGACCCCGACTCTTTGGATTCTATCTTTAAATCAGACTTATCTTTCCCAGTTCCAAAAAGTTCCTCGTCCTCCTCTTCGTCTAAGATACTGAAATTACCAGGCTTACGTAGTACGTTTTGACCGGATGTCGAATCATCTGGGGCTTTCTCTTTATTTAATTCACTATCAGTTACTGCCTGCTCCGAAGAGCTTGCTTCTGCTGCAGGTACATTTGAGCGATCACTTTCTTGTACTTCTTTGATATTAACACCGGACGAAGTTGCGATGTCAGCACTGTCTTCCTTTTCGACTACGGATTCACCACTACTGTCTTCTATTCTGTTCTCATGATCAGTTTTCTCCACTTCCTGCCCACTTGTTTCCTCGGAAGCCAAGTCATCCTTTTCCTTCTTACTAGCTGTTTCCATGCTTGAGTCAAAATTGACATTCTCACTCACTTCACTATCTGCACTATCTAGAACTTTCGGAGCATTTTCTATCCTATCTGCATTCTGTTTGTCAACCTCTTCCATGTCACTGGCACTTTCATTGTCACTTGACTCTTCCTTTTCCATTTCATCTTCTTTTCCTTGATGTTGTTCTTCATCTTTTACCTCTTCCTCCTTCTCTTCTGCTTCATCCTCCTCTTCTTTATCATCTTCTACTTCATCTTCACCTTCGTCATCTTCCTCTGATTCCTCGTCTTCTTCCTCCTCCTCGCCTTCCTCTTCGGCAGCTTGGGATTTCTGAACAAACTTTAACGTAACATCCTAAAGAAAAAGCAAGAGAGGACTACGCTAGGTTGTAGCTCTGGAAAAGAACAAAAAACAAAGAACGAGAATACAAAAAATAAAAAGAGGAACATAAATACCACACATACTAAAAAGATCCGAAATTGGCCTTGACACGCAAGATACTGCACACGTGAGCATATTTCCTAAACATCTATCGACACTTCTGTCCTATACACAAATCATGGCTCCCTTTTCAACACCGCCAATAACTGCTCCCGATTTCTAAAAATGAGCTGGAAATTTGTACACTTTGTGGAGCTTACTCGAGTTCACAACGTAACATAAAACACTTAAAATTCTAATCTGCCCGTGGGCATCAAAGGCTAATTTAGGTGGTTGCTCGCATAGGACACAATTTAAAAAACGAAAACCGGACATTGTAAAAAGGACTTTTATTAACTGCTATAGGTGATGTCATTGAACCAAATAACATGATCAATTATAGATTAAGTCATTTAACTTTAAAAATTTAATACCTGGGCACACGACAGAAGAACTGATGACAACAAGTACTCGTTACCTTAATAGTTTGAAGTATTTCTGTCATGACTTCTTTGCCAGTGTAGGACTCACTAGGATCGAATTCCCCTTTTAGTTTAAAGAACACACCGTTCATGACTTTTTTCACCTGAGCAAAGGCAAGATTGAAAATTGCAATTAATTTAAACTTGACACCACTCTCGTGTTTGTTACGGTTTACAGCAGTAGCATTACTTATAATAATGTCAATAACGAAATGAAATGCTGGAAAATGGAAAATTACATGAACAATTAATTTTCAAACATATACACAAACACTAGGTTAATAAAGCTGATGGTATGAGAAATGGTACAATAAAACTAAAAACAGACAGACAAACAAACAAACAAACAAACGTACAACAAGAACACAAAACATGCAATGTTCTTTACAACAATTAAAACACATTATTTCTTTTTTTGCTATATGTAGTGCAAGTGTTTACTGCTAAACCAATAAAGCACCACTTAACCACCTTATGCTTTTCAACTGCAAGACGTCGGAGTATCAGAACAGGGTGATTTACGCTATCAAATCATGCTCTTACAATTGTACAGAACCTTAACTCACTCGTTATTATCGGACATGACAATTGCTGTTTTTTACACGCTTGTTTTCCCCGTAAACCGTGTGTCCTCTACCTACTGTTAGAAGTCTGAGTGATGGTAAATTATGATGACTGTGCTGTAGCCGTTTGCATCAGAACTTGCTCTCCACCAGCCAGGATACAATTACGTGAAGACTTAGGCCGAATAAAATAACATAGAAGGTTTCGACAGAACACGCAAAATGGAGACTTGGTCGAGACTTGAGAGTAACCATAGCAACTTTAAAAAAGTGGCCAAGGCAACGGACTTTGGCACGTTAAAGGCAAGCAACGGTACGCACGCTCAGCCTCGAGTTCGATTTGTAATTAATCTATGCATTACATTTGACGCATGTAAAAACGACGTCTGATCTGAAGTCGCATCAATTTAGTATAATGCGACTCAGTATGACGAATATCATCATTATATTCGACTTTCATTCATCACATGAAGATAATTCAAATCAAAAGCCGCATTTTACATAAATTTAATTCGCTAATTGTATTTGACATATGCAAAATGCGACGTATGATCTAGACCTTAGTTAACATTTTGATATATTTTCTTTTGTCTCCAATACAATAACTTACAAATGGAGTTTAGCTGTCCTTTGGAAGCTTGTCAAAAGTTATTATTTTTTGGTTTAAATCAGTTTTTTCTAAATCCGAATAACATTCCATTATATGGACATAAATACAAACGAATACCTTAATACCAAAACAAGGCAAAGTAAGGTGAAAAGAATTAAAACTTCTAAAATCAGCAACATACACGAGATCTTGAATTTGGAACGGAAAAATATTTCGCAGACATGGGGGAAATGTTCTAACCTCTTCTCCCACACTTGCGACTGTAGTTCTATCCTCATTTGAAACGGCAGTTACTTGACTTCCTTCTTTTCGTCCTTCCTCTAAACCTCTGTTGTATCCCTTTTCTTCAGCAGTTGACTTTTCCTGGAGAAAACAGTTTAATGGAACGTCATACTCGCTTTTCAGTACAAGGCTACACCAATGAGGCGTGAAAGGTAGTATGGTTAAAGTATACGAACATGGATAGTCGACTTAGAGTCGTAGTTCGAATCCACTTCCAAATATGTCAGGAGAGGTACTTTCTACCATTCCAGATCTAAGGAGTAATCAGTTGTGATCACTTCTAGACCAAGGGTCAGATTGCTAAGAGTAGCCTTGAACTATATCGTGGGTCAAGTGAATAAAGTACAGAAACGTCATCTCTCGCGACAGTAGCAGGTGAGCTACAGTTATTATGAGGGGAATCGCCTATACCCCCTAATAATAACATAGCGCTCATCTATCTCTATCTTCTAAAGGATCA
>JANTCA010055705.1:0-17332 GCA_024741275.1 Chironex yamaguchii
CGACGCACCTGTACGCTTTTGGTATGACCCCCCTAACTGCGTACGTAGTTAATGGATGAGCCCATACAACGACGCATATTGTCGTAGTAAGTAGTAGTGAAGGTAAAGCAAGTGACAGTAAGCGTTAGGCGAATAACAGTGGCTATGAGGCAAGCAAGAATGTGGCAAGTAACAATGTGGCAAGTAACAATGTGGCAAGTAACGATGTGGCAAATAACGATGTGGCAAATAACAATGTGGCAAGTAACAATGTGGCAAGTAACAATGTGGCAAGTAACAATGTGGCAAATAACAATGTGGCAAGTAACAATGTGGCAAGTAACAATGTGGCAAGTAACAATGTGGCAAGTAACAGTGGCGTTAAGGTAA
The DNA here is from genome assembly GCA_024741275.1 of Chironex yamaguchii. Taxonomy (NCBI): domain Eukaryota; kingdom Metazoa; phylum Cnidaria; class Cubozoa; order Chirodropida; family Chirodropidae; genus Chironex; species Chironex yamaguchii. The sequence goes on from JANTCA010055705.1 coordinate 370, forward strand.
ATAACACGTTAACGCCACGCTAACTAGGGTCAACCTAAATCAGAATTTACTGCCGCTATGGCCGGTCATGACATACTGTTTTGCACTTTATAAAGCGTTCATACTTACAGCATGTAAAACAACATTATTTTTTCCAAATAACAGTGAGGAATGGGAATTCTGATGAAGTGAATCGACATGTTCTCGTGCCACTTGAGGTGCACCAGCAATGGTGTCACTCCTTTTTCGAAGCGAGGTGAAAAGTTGGGGTTTCACACTCCCCAACCCTTGCCCTGTCTTATTTGCGCTGCTATAAATACGATGTCGAAGTACAAGCTCATCAGCTGAAGGGTCTGTCCAGATGCCATCCGGGGTACGCATTCTTGAATAATCCAAAGAACACAGACCATCTGTCAAAGACAAATACAAAGTAATGCAAGGTAAAGCCGTTTGAACACAGAGAGCAATTGTCTACATAAGAACAACTAGGAAGAGGCAGTATCTTCCACATGTAATTTTTATACATTTGCATGGCACTGGAATCAAAATAACAATAATAGCAGGTAGGAGGGAAGTCAGTCTAGTTGTACTGACATCTTCAGAAAGTTCTTGTTCTTATTTAGCACAATGCTTCCCGAAGGATGTAAACGGGCAGTTGAAACATTAACAAGGAATAATTAACTACTTGCGTTGTCTTTTTGCATTGCTTTGACACACCGTTGCAAAAAATTAATAATGGGAGTAAAAGGAGTTGATGCCCAACACGAATCTTAAGGGGTTCATAGAATGCCGCAAACAAGTCTTTTCTTGGTCATTTATCACAACCCTGATCACGGAGGAGACAGGCGGCCTTAACTGCCATGGATCAGGGACCGTACGTGGCAGACTACTTTAAGATCGTAACACGCTCGAAAGGTGTTAGTCCTGCATCAATCGTCATTTCATGTTTGTACAGTTTATCAACATACACAACGACAATTGATCCAACAGGGGCAAAACAACTGTTCTATGGAGACAGAAGACGTTCATGTCGACCATGATGACTCCGATAGGGGAGGGGAAGGAAGGACCCTCCAAAAACGTAGACCTGAAGGAAACTTACTCTCAGTTTGAGAAAACCAGGTGTTAAGACGGTCAACGTAAATGTCATTTGCTACCAATTTGGTTCAGAGCACGCTACACTCATGAGACTTGGGACATCAAGGATTGGCTCATGAACTAAATCTCGGCCTCAACAGGTGGTCACATACACAATAAACTACAAATTAACTGCCAGAGTCATCTATGGGCTAATTAGCGGCAGCACTACTATTGCTTTTATCAACCTTGCAAAATATCGTTTTCTTGTACTTTATTCTCTTCTTCCACCTTTACCCTAGCCTTCAGTAAATTTCAACAGTGTTCTACCTTGTATTTTTTTAACTTCTTCGATCACGATAATACCTGAATGTTCACTTATAGTGTCCAAAAGAGCAAACGCCCACCACGAAACTCGTGACCAGTTTCCTGCTTGCTTACCCAGACGATTTGTTGGTCTATCGCAGTCATTCCGAAACGTTATCAATCTGAAACATTAACCTAGACACTGTATCATGATTCCCTTCAAACAAACTGCATTATTTTGATTTTCATTTACAAACCCTGAATCCAGACCAATCACCAACCAAGATAAAGGAAACACCAATGTCAAATCTGTGTATAACTTAAGAGACTTATTATCGTAGCCACTATGGTAGTACCATGATCAAAGGATCACACACGTGACTATCTTTCCCCTGCGTTATCATAAATCCGTTTAAATTTCTACTTAGACAAGACAGATGGTACACACAGACTAGTCTTATGATAACATAAGAAGATTTGCTAGTAACCAAAAGAAAAATAAAATGTTCTTTTTCACGACTTTCATCAAGCATATGCCGGCCTCAAACTAATCTCTACCAGACGCCGAACAGGGAGAACCGTGTTCATAATTTTGCAACAAAACCTGTGATTACACCTCAATCTGCACCCGAACATTAGCTATATGACTCCTCCAGGTCGTTCGTTTTATTATGAGGTAGTCATAAAAATATCTCATAAGTTGCAAGACAAACACCTGACATATGCAACGCTGGGCACAACATAAACTGTTTTCAGTGACCCATTCTTCATAATGCTACACATTATACGCATTGAACCGTATTTGAAACTTTTCAAAATATAGATATTGATGCGAAACAATAAGCGGGTAATAAAAATGCAGTTTGCAGAACTAAAACAAACTTTTTTAAGCATCAACCCTACTCTAGCCGGGGTCATCATGGATCTACTGCTTGGTTAAGTTCTCCACAGTAATTTGTCGCAATACAAATATGAAATGATTTACTTTCACTTAACTACCATTAAATATAGAATTGTGTTGAATTCGCTTAAAGGCATTCTACAGTATTTCCGATTTGTCTCATGTCAAGAGCGTAGGGAAAATGAATTATTGCTAGTCCAATTCTGTATTCTAGCAACGCAGAAGATGTGGCTACCTTGTTCAACGATGTGTAAACCCGTCCATCAAATTCGCCCTATTCCAATAAACCTAAATGCGATCCACTTATATGAAACCTAAATAATTATCCTACTCCTTGAAAAATATTTTTGTAGTAAAAAACTTGAAAATTCTTCAAAAAGGAAAGTATAGTGTAAGACGAAAAACGTTTTTAAGTATGCTTTTAGCGCAATGTCGAAAATTTTCAAGAAGATATCGTACTCCTCTTTGAATGCTAAAACACAATGCGTGACGCCCTCTACAGTCATTCGGAATAGCTACAGTTTATCAATAGACGTCACTAGTAACGTAAGAATGGAGGTAAGGAGTCAAATCTCAACGCGTACATTAAGGTTACCATTATTCAAAGACCGACTAAAAACGGTGAATATCAATGCGCATGATCAAAACCCGACATGTAAGTGAGGTCATTGCCATAGAGATAACAGAATCAAGTGTAAATATACTGCGCCTTACCAAGCAGCCAGACAAGAGATGCACCAAGAACTTCGTCAGCTACAAATGCGTCTGATTCATAGAAATCTCTGCAAATTAAAAAAGATAATTATGCGAAAACGAGTCACGTTTTGTAAAATTCTGACTAACAAATTTACACAAATGACAATTGGTAAATGACTCTTACCGCAATTATGTCGGAGGTAGACACATCTAGGAACATTTTGTAGTATTTTCATTTAATTTATAGTTCAATTTATTGCAACAATTTCCCAAATCGTACTGTTAGTAGTATTGCACATTATCAAAACCCTCTTCATGTGTTTTACCAATTGGGTGCCTAAACTCTAATTCCAGTCGTTTGTTCCTCATTTTGACTTAAGTCATGGATTTTGGCGCCCACATTCAAGTTTCTGACATTGACATTTCCTTTCGATTCAGGTCCTTATTTCCCCTCTTTCATTAACTAAATCTCACAATAAAACCCCTGGAATTCAATGATATAAAAACATCAGCTAAACCTTAACTTTTTTCAATATATACTCCAAGAGTTAACTCATATTTAATCATCACTGATACATCACACTTGACTAAGTTCTTCTACTATACTCCAATTACGATTAGAGAAACTGATAAACAACCACACGGACAAGGGATTAGGTACACTAAGCCAATTTAGCCCTCACATGTAAAGATAACCAAGTCATTGTACAGTTACTGTATCCTCGAGGTTATCTCAATTACTATTTCCATCTGTCGCCTTCCTTTCTTATCTCTTTTGCGTATTATGAATGTAATATACGTTAGAGTAATTGCCCACCAAGAAGCAAAGTAATAGAGAAACAACTACACAATTTCAAGCCCTACTTCCTCTCAAAATTCTGTTCATAACTTAAACCTGTTCCTAACTGACTGCAAAATTAACAATTAATACTCTTTTCACTATACTTGTCATATATCAAGTTTAGGCATGTAATCTAACCATTCAGATACGCGTTCAAGAAAAACATAAACACGACAAAAAGCTTCCAAATGCCTTCATCCCCTTTACAAGAAGACAACTTTAGATGCTTTACGTCTCTCTTCCATCGTATGTTTACGGTAGTCAACCTACCTGCTCACAAATTTTCTTGGTCAACATAAATAAACATTTAGTTGAAATTAAGAAGATGACGCGTTTCAAAAATACACAATCGCAGCATGGCTCTTGTCCTCAATGATACAGCTGTAAATTCCACATCAGCCCCATTGGTATTATGTATCACAAAGGATTAAATCAACAATACTTAATTGCAAAACTGTAAACTGTTTACATTCTGGAAAACACAGCACCTAGGTAAGGGGCAACCACAAATTACTAGACTGTTTAAAAAGACGGTCAACACAACAGACCAGTTATGTTACAATGAACGGAATCTTAAAGAGAAAATGACATGAAATGATAACGTAAATTTATCAGCAATACCTACTCAAATACACCAAGTTTGAAAAGCTGTACAAAGACATGGAAAGGTGCGAGATTTTTGCCAAAGATGTGTTCCAAAGAGCAGGTGACAAGTCATACAAAGACCAAACTGTGAAGTAGAAAAAGCTGAATCCGGGTCGAAGTCATTCAAACTGATCAACAGCAGGTGCTATTTTATAGAAAAAGTTTTTCCTTGTGTAGCAAAAAAGCATCTCAGCGAGTAAATGAAAGTACTGTAGATTACAAGCTATACACAAACGAACTCCAAATTTGTCCATAATACTTTTTAAAAAATGCGAAATATTACATAATTCTGGTCCATAAATTCTCTCATCAACACTCGATTCAGCGTAATTTAAATATAAGGGCGTTTTGTCATGATCCATGCAGTAGCTAGTTGTGTTTAAGACAAGTAAAATAACACCTAACTCACTATAATTCAATAGTGCGTATTACTTTACAATAAATAATGAGGAGATCGAGCGTTGGCACATTCCTGGAGCCACTGCAATCCAAATTATAGTTACAGCCGAGATGTCTCAAAGGTCGCTCTGACATTGCTCAACAGAGTCGTTTACCATTTCGCATTATGGTTTAATTATTTACACATACCTTAAAATCATTTAATTTAGTCAGCAGGTTAACAAAAGAAAACCTTAATATAATTATACGAGGGTTCGTAAATCTCAAAGTATGACCTGCAAATGTTTCTCCAAACATGCAACATCAGTCAGGGTAGCACACCGAAGATATAGGATGCCATAGAATAAAGATAAAACAAGTCTCGTCTTTCTGTTACTTAGAAATCAAGTCATCATGACCGGTTGCAAGACACCATTTTTGGTTAAACGTGATGACAGGGGCAACAATGAAATGCGCACAGAAACAGACATGCGCTTACCTCTACAAAAGAGAATAACTTGATGGCTTTGGGGTAAATACAACAATACACAAGAAACTGATCCCAGTACCCAAGGAGACGGTACCGTTTTGCCGAAAAGAATCCTGCCGTTTAGTCCAGCATCGTCTGTTTGGCTCATTATGAAACTCTGCCTTCTCCAAACTAGAGCTCTTGTAATCTTCAACAAATTAAATTAACTCTCACTCGCGCTATATAATATACTACATCCCTTTACTCTTATTATCTAAATTTTTCTTCGTAAAGCCTTTTCATCTGTACACACTATGGAATCATTGTATTTCTCTTATATATAAAAAATGCTCGCTTTTGACATTTCTAACATGTTACAAAAGACGTGAAAATCACTGAAAAACGAATACAAGAAGATGAAGCAAAATTTTTTAAGTACCTTTAAGTATATGTCTACATACAAACACAGAAAAGGAATCGAAATTTATCATAATGCCATGAATTTCCCTCAAAATAAGTGCAACAAAACTCGACTGCAGAAACTGACTAGTGCAACAGTGCATAAACCTTACCGTTGCCGCTAAATGCCTGTAATTGTTCGTTTTCCTTGTTACCCTTAACAGCTTTGAAATATATGTCGAAGTTCGGATATACCTCCATATACCTAACTAAAATTAATATTAATATATCTGGTTGTGCATTCATTCAATTACTTTGACCACTGCATCTCATTACAAGCTGCTAGATTGAAAATTTTTTAAGGAAACAGACCCATAATACCAGCTGATGGGTTTCACAACTTTCACTGATATTATCATAACAACGAAACGCAGTATACCGAGTCTAAGTCACAATAAAACTCGTTAAGTATTCCTTACTTAACAAACACGATAGGGTTCTATACAAACAAGGCTAATAAACTTCTTTAAATCAAGCTTCTCCGTTTAACCATAACAATAAAAGTATGTCAGGCTTCCAAATGATTGACTGCTATTCGATGCTACCCAGCTCCAATATACAGAAATCGTATCTTACCAAAGCAAGCACCTTCTAAGACTCGTACGTAGTATGTAAGTTGATAGACCGCCAGCTACAGACTGAGTATCAAGACCGAGACTGTAAATTGTCTTCTTCCCTGGACTGTGATATGCATGTCATTTAGGAATGATAATGAGCACGTATAATACCAGCATATACGCAGTCAAATCACAAACAAGGAACAGGAAGTCCGCTTACATACAACCACAACGACGGTTCTTGCAATGCACAAGACTGGCATCAACTTAATTTTACCCACCTGCCATTCCAGATAACAACGAATAAGGTGGTTTATTATGATAGGTACAATTACAATTGTAGTAACTGACTCATCTTTAAACCAATGTCTGCTGACTACAAAGATGAGCATCTAGCCTTGTAAACCCGTTTACTCATTTCAAGAATATTGTACCCTGGTAAATTTGATATTCAAGCGGTCGGTTAGGACGAACTTACGTCTGTTCTCTTAACCTTCCTTTTGAATAATCATTAGGGGGCCATAGCCAACCGAAAACAAATTTAACTAATTTTAACGATATCTATTGGCAACTTTTTATGTTACAACTGAGTCTCTCGTTTGGCGCCATGAATCTCACTACAGCGGCAAACACGAAGGAAGAAAATCTTAAAAATTACAAAACCCTCACAAAATCTGCCATTAACATAATTTTGGCGGGGCGTAAATCTCAGACAAGACACATTTCTATGATGCAATACACTGTATACGGTATGAATGGTTCATTTTGATCTCACATCTTATTGTAGCATACTCGTTATCGAGCGTAGTGTTTCCCATGCCAAATTAGGGAAATTTTCTAGGAAATGAGCTCTCTATGAGAGTGGGCTCCCGTTACTCTCTCTCACCAATGGTATCTTGTTGGCGGAGACGCAAATTCGAAATCGAAACCTCTGGCTTGCAAGGTCGTCGTCTTACCCACTATACTACGGCGGCTCACATATAACGAATTGATATCCCGGTGTTTGGTTCATTTTCAAAGACAAAACCAAGGAAAGGGTATATGCTTATTTTAACTGTACATAATTCCGATATTGACGTTTATATAAAAATCATCATCAAGGCACAACAAAACTCCCCACTTCGAATGTCGAACCAATTTGCAGTTATCTAATAGAAAAAAACCCCACCATCGACTGACCCCAGCCAGAAAAGGAGGGGGTGTTAGCTGTATAGGGAAGCAACTCTACTCTGTGAAACTTCACCATGCTACAGAAACAACAACAGCTGAAAACATGACCATTACTCTGAAGACAGAAGATTCTCCATGTAGAGGAAGTTCGATATCATGAGATGAAAGAGGCGATTTTTCACGACAATTGTCAGGCCGAATTACCTTTTTTACTAGGAAAAGGAATGTAGCAAATACATGACAATGCGGCCTCGCGCCTGACACCAGAAGTACGGTATCCGCAACAAATCCGCTGGACAGGACGGTATCAGGTGTCAGTGACCTGCAGGAGGCTGTCTATACCCCAGAAAGTGTGATGGACTCAAGTACGCAACTCATACGTAAGTAAGTTGGATAAAAGGATATTATCTAACATTTAAAATTTACAGCTCAAAATGGTCACAAGATCAGACTGGTACTAAACAATAATGGTGGTTGATTAAAACAAGGCCTCCTCATGATCAGATTATAACCAGAGTAACAAAAACCCAAGAAACGAAGATTAAGCACCAGTCATCCGTAACAGAATGTCATCCTCCTAAGAGCATTGTTTCGAAATCAAGGATGATTACCCTCTTTCTACATAAAACACACTGAAAAAAACTTCCAAACTATACGACCAACTACACGTAATAACACCATTTTTAATTACCATTTTTCAGCACATACCTCCAATGCTCAACAAGTGAGCTTATAATAGAAGCAAGAACCTTCTCCAGTAGAGCCAAACGTATCCAGAGATATTTATTACCACCAGAGACGTGGTATCCATTCCGAGTTTTTGATGTCTTTTTCTGTGGACTATCAGACATTACTGTCAGATACAAAGAAAGGAAATAAAACAATAGCCATTGAAGCCAATAACAAGGCACTTTAACCACTTACCAGGCGTGGATGATCATAAAGGTCGAATATTTTACCAAATGACTGAAACTAGTCATTGCAATACAATGCAGTCGCATCTTTTAAAATGCAAAGTGACCATTAGGAAGGAAGCAAAAGAAAGAAAACAACCCGCAAGTGGAGATTAGGCTACTAATAAGTATCAACATAGTGCGCGCCCTATATTGTCATTAAAAACAAACAATGGACTAGGTCTACTAGTAGAGTTATAATGTGGTATCGCTCAACGTAAAATAAAGGATTTGGCTTAGAAAGGCAAGTAAGCATCCATGAATGGCACCTAAAAGAAATCTGTTTTTATCGCTTATTTAGTGCGACGGTAAGTAAACTTTAACATGTTAAAGACCCTATCTTTCTAATTAAGTAAAAAATTTGTAACTTTACAGCCTTTTCAAACCAAATAACAACCCATCCGCGAATTTAGCCCTACAAGGCCTTAGTCGTGTGATAATATGAGAGATAGCTAGTCTGTAGGTCATACAACCTTAGCTCGAGTCTTTCCTTCTGTCTGTGTTTATACAAATTTCCAATCCATCTACTCTCATGTTTATTATTGTCCTTGCCCTTAAATCTGATTGGTTCCTTCTGTGGTGGTTTGGTCTCACTCTTCCTTGCATAAAAATACACATGAACTATGATGCATATTTTCCATGCAAATCACACAATTGGAAACATCCAGTTTACATAATGCAAGTACAATTTTCGTCTGTTAACAGTTTTATTGCCCTGAGGACACCACCAGTACAGAAATGCCCGCAACGTGGCTGCTGAGCGCTCGACAGTTCTTGACAAAATCCGTCAATGGAAAGTAACACGGAGTATATTTCTAGAGTGGGCCATCAGGATTCAACGACTAAGCTTCATTAGACCTTTTCTATTGCGCTGTTTAGCTCAGTAGGAAAGGCGTCAAATTCGTCAAAATAGTCGCGAGCCCCGAGGTCGACACTCAGGTAGTCAGATTCACAACTACTTTCTTGTGTTTTTACTAGGGACATAATTAGGGGTACCTGCTTGATAGAGACAGTCTATTTGCAATACAAACCTTAACTATAAGATACAATGAAAAGATTAAAAAACTAATTGAAATAAAACTGATGTGACAAAGAGCAGTTTTGACACCTTACTCCATGATCCATTATTGTTTTTAAAATATTTGTAAAAGCAACGGCGTTTTTGTACTTTGGGACAGTGGCGGCTGGGGGTGGTATTGAAGGTATTAGTGTAATACCATTTTTTCAGATTTAACAACCTCGTTTTTGAAATAAGTAAATAAAACTAGAAAAAGAAATCTAAATACAATTGCATCATGTCAAAGGAAAAAAAGCTGTGACGTGCAAGGAGACATCCACACCATAGACACCTGATATATCTGTGCGATGGCCTTTGTTTCTCCTAATCCTTAATAACAGATTTTCTTTTGAGCAATGGAGCCACGACATTGCCATGAGCAAGGTATTAGTTTCAGATTTCTAATGCCTTCCTTACAAAATTCTTCTGTATGCGTCAGTATATATGATGTAAAGTCCTTTGTCAAGTGTCACTATAAGAATAAGGCAACAGGGTAGTTTTTCATTTCTAACACCTTGGTGGCTGAGGCATATCGATCGTCTGTTGGAATAATGAATCGTGCTGTTGAAGTTCATCGTTGGGGTGTTCCTCACATTTTTGAACTTTTGTTATCTCAAACAAGTCTGACACATGAGCAGCGTCTGCATTTCAAAAAATATGGGAGACCTTGTCTAAAAGTTATGCACAAAATTTTGCAGTCACTAGCACAAAAACAGTTATTTAGGTAAAGAATTGTAGATCCAAGTCGTATAATTGACGTAGATTTGAACGTTTTTCAAGAAAGTAGCTTGATAGATCGTTTGTTTCTTTTACAGTCGTAATTAAATCAGTAGTAGTTTGTGTCACGTTCATATTTATATTCATCATCAGATAGTAATTTGGTAAAATCAGGGGTTTTTTACATTGAAGATCTACGTATTTTTTAAGGGGGCTTTCACCCTTAAAGCCTTCACGGGGGCTGATAGCGACTCCCAGCTGGATATTGTAAAAATTTGTGAGCGACGCGACACAATTTTGGGGGGTCTAATACCTACTTTTTTGCCTCCCGGCCGCCCCTGACTTTGGATATAGATGTTTGGGACAGAAAGTGCATTTAAATGGCCTCGTTTGCGCGGTGTCAATGTCTTCGTCCCGTAGCGAAAACTTACATATAGTAATTGGACTTGTCGATCGATTGTTCCCACTTTCTATGATGTCATTGCATTGTTTAGCAACCTCGGCAGCCTCTAAGCAGTATTTCGTGATCTTCGGTAGCAAACTGTCGGTCGTCTCAGGTGCCAACAAGCCACCAGCTCTTTTCTTTAGTTTGTGTGAAATACACGAGTCCACAGCGGCTAGAAAAAATCAAAGATGATGAAAATTTGTAAACTTACAAAAATAAGCCTACACAAAACTCATTCTGTATCTTGCGAGTTTCAAGTACATAAAGTCAAGAAGGTGAACATAAGGCCGTAAGTGGGTATGTCAAACCAAGGGGAAGGATGCTAAAACGAGACAGACTTTTACTAAATGCTGGCAAAACGTCGATATCTCAGGCTACTAGTTGCTCGAGAATAACGAAATAACTACATGCGAAGACAGAAAAGAGACATATAATAACAATATTGACACGACGGAATTATTGTAAAATGTAAGTGATAACGTGTCTTGGACAATACAAAATAGTTGAACGACATCAATATAAATAATCCACAATCAATCGATATCAAAGACTTTAAGACAGCAGACGTCGAGCCTATTTAGGTTTTTTCTGAGGACGTGAACTCCAAAAATGAGGAAGCAGGGTAATGTATCCTACTATTATATATACTGCCTGGAAAATAAAAGTTTGTGTCTAGTGCCCATTTGAGGCAAGAGATTAGTCTCTCTCATTTGACCATAACCTCATTTTCATGACAGCTGGTTCACTCGATGTTACAGCAACAAACAAAATATTAATTTCATTATGATAATGCACCATGGGAAAGGATAAAAGCTACTGCTGTAGCCATGAAATTATATTTACGTTCCACTAAATATCAACAAGATAACATCGCAATATTATCGTTGTCTGCAACTATCACACAACCCAAACATAATGCTATTATGGAACATGTAGACAAAGCTTAAATCACGATCATGGCAGCAAGATTAAAAGATAAGCAGACTGGCATAAGTAGCACGGGGATACAAAGGGTTCGGTGGAGTGGCTCTGGATGCATTTTTGTGGGCAAGCCCTTTGAATTTGAACGTCTCTTGTCACTTCATTGCGCTGTAGTACCCATCCTATGGACAATAATGTTTAAGGACGGGGATAGGTCTGGGCTTCATTATTCCCCTCGTGGATACGCGGCTGACATTACAGTGTTTCGTCGTTACTTGTCACTGTTTACAAGATCAGTATTCTAAAGATCTTTTAACATTCGACAAAGATACGAGTAAGTTAGCTCTGGAAAGCCTATGTAAAAACACCACACCGTCTTACTGTGAATTACAGCCCCTTTCCTAAGGCCTCGACCCTCAAATAGACACCTCCATTCAGGCAAGGAAAATCATGTGTCCTATTCAAATAAACCCTTCCAGGTTGGTTTACGTTTATTTTTTTGTTACTTCAATCCTACCTATCCGCCTCACAGCATTTCTGGTTATTTTTTGAAGCAAAACATTGTGTCAACGCGATATTACTCACATCGAGGCTGTTACTTCAATGCGCGTCATGACTAACAAATGAGGTACAGACAAGGTTTTAATCACAAAACACAAATTGTTTTTCTCGTTAACTATTCATGTAATAGGAACACCTTTTCATTCTCTTTTGTGATGCCATCGCAATAGCTACTTTAGTAGAATAAGCATGGCGTACTTTCACCTTGTTGAATGGAGGTGCTTTGTCTGAAAATAACAGTAAGACAGAACCTAAACATAACACAGATGGTGACACTCCATAACACTTCACAGACGCTGTGCTGTCGTCTTAACATAGTCAATACGCTCTGAGGAATAGCCAGCTGGCCTGACCAAAATAGCACTGAAAAAAGCAATCATAACAACGATGACAACATTAACCAGAAGCAAACATTTTATACACTCGAGACAGCTTTCATGAATAACTATACAGAATACATTGCATATCATACAAGTCCAGCAGCAATCTTGCCATCAACACCAATACGTATCCGACCTCAATTTTCCTCTAACAGGTGCCTGCTTTAGCACTAACTCAGCCAATTCAGTTAATATTTTTTATTTTAATGGAGACTGCTATGATGTTCTCTCTTTAAACTTCTCCTAAGCTCTCTAGTACAACTTAAAAAAAGAGTACAAGGCACAATTTTTGTTACTCTATAATTGTCTGCTCTACAACTATGTCCAATAGTTTCTCAAATAAAATTTCTACACTGTTGTATGCCCGCAGTTTTCTGTATGCTACCATCATTATAAACAAAAATATCATTCACATCGGGTTCTCTGCATAATCTACAGAAAACAAGCAATATTGCACTCGTTACTCTTCAATTTCACCAGTTGAGTACTTAAAAATAGCTCAATATTTGCCAATGTTTTTCTTATCATTTTAATTCCATGTCTACTTTAAAATAGGCCCTTCTTTGATCTTTGAAACAGAATCCCATCTCCTTCTTTTGGACGTTCACATTCTATTGCATAGTAAGTTCACCAATTTGCCATCCATTAATGACAACAGCCTGCATGTTTTTTGTACTTATCTTTCTCATCTACATTTTTGTATGTAAAGTATTAATTTTAATTATATAAACAAAATCTGTCCATAAGCTTAGTAACAGTAACTCTTGACCAAATTTGATATTAAAAACAGCTTAGCACCCAACCCGTGGCATACAAAATACTGGACAAGAGAGCATTAGATTACACTCTCGTGTGATTACGTCCTCTAGATGCTGAGTAAAAGTAAACAAAGCCCGTTCAAAATAAATTTTCAAAAAGATGGATGCAGTGAAGCAACCCATGTGATACTAAATAGAAGATAACGAAAATATTTACAAGAAAATATTTAAAATAAAACATTTAAAAGAAAACTAGCTGCATTCTTAACAACAACAGACTATGCAAAACAATCAAAGATGACAAACATAACATTAACTTCCGAGACATCACTTTCAATTTGTGAAACGGTGTCTGCCAAACCCACACAAAGCCTTAACACTATATTACAATGTGTCCACCTCAAGAGTAACCACTCACGACTTACAGTAAAGAACATACCAGTAAGCATCAACAAGCGTTTACCATCCCATTTTCTGCAACAAAGCATCCTTTGACAATGCCATCTCTCTGTACCACAACTAACTTGATGAAAGGGTATTAAGGTACACCTTACACTAGGACCACCAATCAAAGTAGCCAGCAACAGAGCAACATATTATGGTATAACTCCCTATTTAGCAAAAACATCAGCACCAACAACAGGCACATATTCCTTAACCTCATAGACAAACATTTCCATACAGACCACAAGCATAGAAAAATATTTAATTGCAACAGTCAAGATCAGTTGCAACAGTCAAGATCAGTTACAACAGTCAAGATCAGTTACAACAGTCAAGATCAGTTACAGCTGTATAAACAACATCAAGAAAATCATTGAGAACCATGGATCTCACGTGCACGCACCAAAACCACTGTAAACTAACCCAATGTCAAAAAAAAATATGCAACTGTCAACAAAAAACATAAATCAACTTAACAGAACTACCTACAATCATGTGTCATGTAACAAGCCACTGTCACATAACAACATAACCCTAACATGGTTATAAAATTTCAAGAGGAGATACATCAATCATTCAGCATTATTTTTGCATGCAAAACACAGAAACCTTACAACTCTTAACAAAGCACCCCTGGACACTCAAATGCAACAACATCGTCCACTCCAATTCCTGGCGCATCAATAGCTAAAGCAAAAGATGCAACCTTTGCCTTAAAGAAACGTTTTCCAACAATATTACCAAGATAGTTAATTTGTATATTGACTTTCAAAAACATCTCTATTGATACTATTGATACTTTTGATTCACCTTACGATTTAAATCCTTTAAACAAATTCCAGCAATGAGTATTGGAGCTGGAGCTCGGGCTGATGGAGGCTTAAACATTCCCACACATAGAATTTATATAAAATATTTCTAGGGAGTTTTTGTTCAATTCCCGGAAAGCCCCCCATAATGTCCATCCAGAACCAAATGTACAACGAATGTATTACTGGGATACCTCTTAAAGACAAAATATCACATCATTCTCTGCTAGACATCACCTTTAAACCTTAGATTTTGAGTATAATGCATCACTCTGACCACAATAACACACCATACAAGTTTTCATACATTTTACAAATTTGAAACAGTCTTTTACAAAAAACAACTCAATTTTTCAAAAGGAACGTGTAGGATGAGTAGTGGGATTACCATTCCAAAACATCTAGTTGTCATTAGCATCTATGATGAATTACGAAAAACTAAAAATGTGATGCATTAATTTAACTGTGCAAAAGATAAATTCCTTCACTGCTTCTCTACAGCTTGACAGAAACAAAACTAATAGTTCCATGTTTCTTTCACATCTTAAGACCTTTAAACCATTAGAGTACAGTTATTTAGAAAGTAGCACAGTTTTGGCACCTGAGATTATTAAATAAATCACACATGTGCTGAAAATCTACTCAAGAACAGTAGTAATAATTATCAGTACCTAAGCAAATCCATGCCCTGACAACATCTTAAAGCCATACCAATGCATTTAACTGGATAAATATATATATACGTAAAGCCTATTATGCAAAGTAAATAAACAACTGAAATTTTCCTTGTCATAAATATAGCAGGTTCTCCAAGTAATTGTCAAAGAAGAGCTCCTAAAGTCCCCAGGAACATAACACTGATACAAAAACTTTAGCCCTTACCTTATCTTTCAATGCACATCTGATATGCTGCATTACATTTTGGTACTAGAAACATTTTTACACGTGCAACATTCTGCAATCTACTAATGACAACTTCACAAGCAATAAAAACAACTATAGACTGAACCATAAAGCATCTCTGGGATTTCTAAAGCATACTAAACCAACATTACGTGAAAGTGATGTAGCACATTTATTATCAATAAAATGTTACTCAACAATGCAAATTAAGTATGGTCAACTGCTTTTAATGAAGCACATACCACATAGTGCAGTCACTGAGCTGCTGTCTGCATGAATGAACTTCTTTGTAACTGCTTCCTCCATAAGCTTCTTGGCCTACATATCAAACAGAAGAGAAATAACAATGTGGTAATCTACTATATGTCTTCTTTTCTGAAATTATGACAGGTATGAATCAAGGACTCAAAGTGTAAATAAAAAGTTATATGTATCAGTCCATATACAGAAATGATAACTTAGACATACAATGGAAACGTGCATAAACCTTACAAATGGTTCATTTGTAATGTAGTATGCTGTTGGGAACCTGACAAGAGATGGAGAAAGCGTTCCTGACCTTGACCCTGACTTACATCTGTTAAGTGTCAAGTGAACAAAATCAAATTAACACATCTAACAACCTTTGTCACATTCATCTGGTATAGCCACAAGTGAGCACAAATTTAAAGTACTATTAACTAGTTGAAATCATACTCATCTATTTCCCAAAAATGTGGAGAAATTATTGCTTTTGATCTATAACTTTTGGGTGCTTGGCTATCATAGTCTGCAATTGCCCACTGAAAGGCATGGAGATAAATCAGTTATGATAATCGACCATAATTAGATGACGAAAATGTTGTGTTGCATAACTAGTTAGCAACTTGACTAACTCACACATCCCACTAGTCATAACTTATCATCCCCTTGACAATCCACTCACAGACATTTTAGCTAAAAAATCACTCTATACTATACTCCAATCCCCTGACCAAACCTATCTTCCGAAAGCCACCCATGCTATCCTATAGACATGAAAAAACAGTACATCCATCCATCCACAACACCATCCAGCAAAAATCCCACCCTTTACCCTCATTGACTAAACTTAGACAACCATATACACACTCGTTTCTTTTTCCCTATAATTTATACCTTTTCCTATCCATATGTATATTCTCTTTATCCTATGTCTTCCTTCTTTCTAGGCCTTTCAACACATCAATTCTTGTCTTTGTTGTTGTCCCTTGTTGTCCAATTCTTATTGCTTTCCCATGTGCTCACTTGGTCTGAGTCTTACAAATCTTTACCACCTATGCTGTAAGTATTTGTTATTCTATTGCAGGGCCAAGACCTTGTAGGTCAAAAATTTGCAGATGGATCACTGTCTTCTTCAACAGGACAGTACAGTCACAAATTTACTTTACTCCGAAGCAAGTTTTGAATGCCAAGTTTCATGCCGTGTTCATTAATGTTTTACTTCAAGATTGTAGTCAATGAACAATGATTTACATCATAACTTTCGGCTATCCTTCAGCAATGCATTCAATCATCA